>QANZ01042792.1:90060-101590 GCA_003254925.1 Chamaecrista fasciculata
TTTTTTTGTGTCAAACTCTCATACAAATAGAGAGTCAAACACATAAAAATTAATAGTTAGGGTCTTAAAATAGCATTTTAGCCAAAATTTCTGTTAAATTTTGGACGAAAATAAACCTCATGACCCATTTTGTTAACGGAGCTAACCACAGGAACCCTATTTGATACTTTTTAAACCACAGGAACCCTATCTGAAAATAGGCCAAACCACAGGGCCATTTTGTGTAATTTACCCTATTTTTTTTTGGACGAAATTTAGGTGACGGGATGACGCTCCAAGGTTAAGGCAGGTCTCTGGGCTCAAAGTGCACTTACAGACCACTAAATGAGGCATTATCAAAAATCGAACCTAAATCATGTAATTGTCATGTGCGGAAGGTGACCAAATGAGTTAAACCTCATTGACAAGTGCTTAAGTATTTAATAACAATCTCATGTGTAAACTTTTAATTAATTTCACTGATATTTATAAAACATCAGTTGTATTATTTTATTTTTTATATCAACTTTCACTAACCGCCCTTTAAATGTATTAGTTTTATATCATATAGCAATTATCTTATAAAGTGATTATTCATGCTATTAAATTTTTTAATGCAAAATTAATTGCAAACAATTATCTCAATTATTGTTTCTTCCATACAGCTTTTTATCCTTTTTTTACGGATCGACATGATCCCCTCTTTCGGTGATAGAAAAGGTCCAAAAGAACTACTCCACTAGCTAACAAGCACATTTCAAACAATGTCACATAAAGCATAATGCTGATTATAATTTATAGTTAATTATTGTTGATTTAATAATAAAAATATATAAATTTTGTTTTTGTAATTAACTATATTTTTTATGCAAAATAAAAAATTTATTGTTTTTTTTGTCATTTTTTTTTATAATTTTAATTTTTTATGTGATAAATAAAATTAAAAAATTATATATTTTAGCCATGTATATATATATATATATATATATTAATGTGAACCCAATAATCAAGAATGTCCTCATGGAATGCATGTTGGGTATAACCTAAAACGTTTTAAATTTAAATTTGTAGGGCTAATTGCCATGTATATATCTCTCTCTCTCTTACGTCCATTTTCCATAAATAATTTGGTTACTTACTTTCAAGATACTCCATGTGGTAAATAAAATTATCTGCTTAAATAATTGATGAAATTTGAAATGTATTATCTTAATTTTTCTCACCGTGCATGACACCGTCGAACCAATAATCTGTAATCTGTAATAATTAATAAAAGAAAATCCCCTTTTTTCTCTAATTTTGTCGCTGACCAAGCTTCCACATTAATATATAACACCACATAACTTTATTCAAGTTACAAATTACAAGATAGACATGGATGTGACATATTGCATGCGTGAATAATAGGCATAGTTAATATATGGGACAGTTGGACCCAAAACAATGAAACCTAAAAAAGAGAATATTGCTATTTGCTAAGTACCAATTTAAGAAGTAATATATGTAAATCTAACCTAGCAAGTAGCAAGACGTATTATATTTTTGGTACAGAAAGTATTTTATGATGATAAGATCACGAGTTGTCGATCTTAAATTAAAATAAATATTTGCATTCACTTTCATAGAAACGTAGATGCAATATATAGGGAATATATATAGTAATCCTCGTCCTCTACTTTTGAAATATCTATTCGTCAAAACTCATAAAAGTTAGGGCCTGTTTGGCAACAACACATGCCAATCTCATCCCATTTCAATCCTAATCTCAACCTAAAATTAGATGAACAGTCCAGTTTGGGTGTTTGTGTGGCACATAATCTCATCTCAATCTCATCCTAATCCTCATCTCATCCAAATCATCATCCCATTTATCATACATTTACTAATCTACCCCTATTTATATACCTATATTTACCTACACTCTAATACAAATATAAAAAAGATAATTAGACAAAATAGTAATTTTACATACCCTCATTTATTACACTTATAATTTTCTCTCTCTCCATCATTTCTTATTAATTTTTTTTCTCTCCCTCTCACTCACTCACAAACACACACAAACTTCTCTCTCTCCTTTTCTCTCTATCTCTCACACACCCACCTACCCACTCCCTCTCTCTCCCTCATATATATATATATATACTATTTTTATATTATATATATATAATTTATATTAATTTAATTAAACAAAGATGTTTTTGTCTATTTGTAATGTTGTTTTTTTTAGTCCCAACATTTCTCTATTTCTTTTGAGTAAAAATACAATTGAATCCCTAAATTATTTTTTAAGTTACAATCTTCTATTCTATTTACTGTATTTTTTTAAAAAAGAGAAAAAAATTACTTATCTTCACTTTTATAGGCATTTTAGTCCTCAAACTATGAGCTCAATTTCCTTGGCTAGTAAAACTATTTTATGTTTAGTTTTTTTCTCAAACTATGAAAATAGTTTGATTTTGGTCCTCAAACTATTTGTTGTTCTAAATTCGTGTCCAAATTCATCCGATGATTATTCGCTATGGATAATGGAGAAATAACGGTTATTTTTTTGTTGGGAAAATACACAAGTTTCCATGTGTTTGTTATTTTTCTGGTTCGAATCATGGGTAGCAAAAAAATTGCAATGTTGTTTTGTTGGGAAATTACAAAGTTATGGACCAAATTGTACATTTACAATCATTTCCATATTACTTGCATTCTGGTCCCACGATATTGTTTGTTATTTTTTGCACCTTGCAAATAAAAAATATACCCGATTGTTGACGGTACAAGCTTTGTTCGAGCCCCGAGTACAGATATTAGGGACCGATTCTTTGGACCGATACAATGTTATGGACCAAATTTTATGTTTACAATACTTTTCATGTTATTTGCATTCTAGTCCCCAAAATATTACTTATTATTTTCTTTATATTCAAATTCATAAATGTGCCCCATTATTCATGGCTTGGATTCTCTACGAGCTTTGAATTATCACTCACACATGTTAGGGATTGATTAATTGGCCGGATACAAATTTATGGACCAAATTGCATTCTCAAAAGAATTTTAATGTTATTTTCATTTTGCCCCATAATCTCATCCAATAGGATGGACCAAAATCCATCATCCTATAGGATTGAGAAATCACGCTTTCCAAGAGCATCTCATCCAAATATCATCCCAGTCAAACCCCAGTCAAACCCCACCCAAACACCTATATCTCATCTCAATCTCATCTCAATCTCAATCTCAACATCATTATTTCATACCATTTCTACCCCTATACAAAATAAATAAATCCAACAACCTATTTCACCTAACCACAATCATTACATACCCTTTTATATAATTTCACACCCTATTATACATCATTTTCTCTCAAACCATCGAAACACCACTACATAATCTCATCTCATCCTAATTTCAACATCATCTCATCTCATCTCATAAGTTGAGATTGGATTGAGATTGGATTGAACTTTTTGCTCCCAAACAGGCCCTTAGGTGCTCCGTTTACACCATGACGCTAGCTAACTAGTGGATTAGAGTTTAATAGTTTATCTATGCTTTTTCCTAAATTATGTTCAACAATTAACTTGTTAATTTCCCATGGTTAATTAGTTGGAGTAACATATGTATATGTTAGATAAAGTTGTGTTATGTTAAAAAAAAATTTATTTATACTATGAGATTCTCAATCTAAACATGAATTTATTTTCATCTAAATTTTAAGATAAATAGGTGGATAAATATATACTTTATCATATATATTCATGTAAAGGTTATTAAAATAATCATATTCCAAAAATTAGTTGTTGACGTTGGAGAATAAAAAATCTTATAAAATATCTTAGATTCATCAATCTTATTAATGGAAGACTCATTACATAGCATACCCCACAAAGAGCTAATAATATAATGACCCTGCAGCAACTCTACTTAGTGACAATGACATTTTATTCGGGTCTCAAAATGCTAGTTAACCCCTCCACAAATAGGACCTTAAATCGACCAAAATTCAAGGTTTAATAGTTTAAGTGTTCAATTGAAGTTTAACTGAGGTCTAATTAGTATCAAATAAATTAATTAATTTTTTTTAATAAATATGATAAAATTCAAATTTAAGTATAGTCATAATGAGTTGTAAATTGCAACATAACAAAACAAATAAAAGTCAAAAGATAAACTTATAATGTCATAAATGCAGTTTTCATACATTTACATAAATTAACATAAATATAATCGAATTTTCATAATATTAATATCATCAAATGATATTTTATAATTACATCTCTACCAAATTCAGATTTATGATCAATATTTTTTAAATTTTGGCCTATAAGTAAAAAAAAAATAGACCAATTCACTCAATCATCTATCGATTTTGGTTGATTCTTAACTAATTTTATGTCATAGTGATTTTGGATTTCTTTTGGACCAAATCTCTCCAACTATATATATTAAAATTAACATATATAAAATATTTTAAGTAATTTTTTTATTTTAAAATATAAAAAATAATTTATTTTATAGGGCGTTATTAATAAAACTAAGTTACTAATGATTGAATACTGGAAATGTAAATATGGAAATGAATTCAAAATTGTATTTCTGCATACTGAGGCAATTACACATAGTTCCTATTTGTAAGGCAATCGAAGATTCTACACAATGACGTGTTTGTCGTTTTCTCTAACAGACTAAAGAATATTCTTTACAATACATAAATGGAAAGAATGCTAATATACACACTATAAGATAGCTGGCTTAATACGTGTATGATCATGATTTATTGTTGTCATCTTCATTCCCCCTCAAACTCAGGCGAGAGGGAACAACACTGAGTTTGTCGCGAAGAAGTAAGAACTGAGACTTTGATAGTGGCTTGGTAAGGACATCGGCAATTTGGTCCTTAGAGGAAACATGGCTAACAGTGATTGATTGTTGCTGCGCTTTCTCTCGTACGAAGTAGAGATCAAGCTCAATGTGTTTCGTGCGAGCGTGAAGAATGGGATTCGCAGAAAGCAGGACAGTGCTCAGATTATCGCAATATATGAGAGGTGGAGCAGTAGGCTGTGGAATGTGAAGCTCAGAGAGTAATGACTGAAGCCAAGTGACCTCAGTAACAGCCAATGCAAGAGCACGATATTCAGCCTCTGTGGAAGAGCGCGACATAATGGGTTGTTTCTTGGAGGACCATGAGATGAGATTGGTACCAAGAAACACACAAAAGCCTGAGGTAGAACGGCGATCGTTGACATCCGAGGCCCAGTCAGCATCTGACATGGCAGAGAGACGAAACGTAGAGCACTTGCGCAGCTGGAGACCAAGATCTCGTGTACCTTGAAGGTAGCGAAGGATTCGCTTGACGGCCTGCCAATGCTCAAGTAAGGGAGAGTGCATGAATTGGGACACTTTGTTGATCGAAAACGCGATATCAGGACGTGTAATACACATGTATTGAAGAGCCCCAACAGTGGAGCGATACAAGCGAGGATCCGGAAAGCGATCAGTGCCAGTGACAGACAATCACAAGTTGGCAGCCATTGGGGTAGAGAGAGCTTTGGCATCAAACATGGATGTCTTAGTCAGAAGATCATCAATGTACTTCGTTTGCCGAAGAAGCAAGGAGCCATTTGAACTATGATCGACATGAATTCCCAGAAAATAATGGAGTGTACCAAGATCTTTCAACGCAAACTTAGTGTACAACAAAGAAATGAGAGAGGATATCTGATCAGCCCAAATATTGTAATGTTATTTGGTTTTCTTTTGATATTATTTTATAATATTTTATTATATAAATGACCAGATATATTTCTAGTTTGATGCCAAGGTGCTGTGATTTATAAATATATAAAAGTAGGCAATTTTGTAGTATTTTCTATATAATATTTGACTTATTGATTTATAGTGTAAATTGGAGATATTGCATAATTGTTTGCTAGTAGTTTCAGGTCTAATATCATATAATTATAACCACCAAATCTTGAGAATCAAATTTGAACAAACAAATCTTATCAAGAATCAAGCTGAAGATTTGATTCCATATTTTGCCTATAAATAGAGCTCATCAATTCTACTTCAGGGAGACCACTTCAAAGCCTCATCTGGGTGTTCTACTACAAAAATCTCTTCCATCTTTTCTCCTAAAGTCCGTATGGACTAATTCCTTCATCCTAGAGGATAATCCGAAGGAAGCCTGAGCTCATTGTTCTTCATCTTCCAGGGAGTTTATTATTATTATTATTATTATTATTATTATTATTATTATGTTTTGCTAATTNAATTCTACTAGCGGATCCGTTCGGGAATTTTAGGACCTAGCGTGTTTTATTTTAATTTTATATTTGCTTCCGCTGCGCGCCTACAATTCCCAACACTTTATTACTTTCTTGTTTTCATCATAATAATATAACTAATCCACAAAACATTAGACTTGAATTCGTAATTATTTACACAATTAATTGTTATTCTCATCCAAGAAGTTCCTTAGAGATCCGACCTTGGGTTGTGCACTATATTATATATAAATATAATATTCGGGTATAACTTGAGTATTAAATTGGCGGCACTAACGACAAGTGCTCTGTCAATATCTCAGAGGGATTACTGCCGGTGATGATAATATAATCAACGTAGATGAGAATGTACACCATAGATGAAGGAGAAAAGCGCATGAAGAGAGATGAATCACTCTTAGCCTTGATGAATCCAAAGGAAAACAGAGTAGATGCCAACTTGTCAAACCAAGCCCGTGGGGCTTGTTTGACTCTATAAAGTGATTTGCGAAGTCGACAAACAGTGGATGAATCACCCTTGGAGAACCCCGGAGGCTGAGACATGTATACTTCCTCAACAAGAGTGTCATTCAAGAAGGCGTTGTTGATGTCAAGCTGGCGAATGCACCAATTGGAGGACAGAGCAACAATGAGGATGACTCGAACTGTAACGAGTTTGATGACGGGGCTGAATGTCTCAGAGTAATCAATGCCAGGAGATTGATGAAACCCCTTGGCGACGAGTTGAGCCTTATACCGATCAATGGTGCCATTAGGATTGTGTTTCACTCGAAAGATCCATTTGCATCCAATGGGAGTGCGACCTGGAGGTAAGGGAACAAGATCCCAAGTGTTATTGCGAATGAGAGCCTCATATTCAGTGTCCATGGCTTGCTTCCAGTGAATATTTGCATAGCAGTCTTGACAGAACGTGGTTCAATGTGAGACAGAAGGACTTTGGGTTTAACAATGCCATCTTTGCCACGGGTGGTCATAGTGTGTTTATTGATGGGAGGAGGTCTAGTGGGACGATGGGCTGGAGGGAGCATGTATCGAGTAGATGAACTAGAAGATGATGTGGGGGAGAAAGAAGGTAAGATGGGTTGAAGTGGTGTAAGACTGTGGGAAGAAGAGGAAACAGAGCCTGGAGAAGCAGAGGCAATAACAGCTGGATCCTGAAACAAAGAAGCACTTGGTGACCGTACAAGTGTAGATATATCACAATGAGGCATGTTAGAGGAAGCAATCGAAGGAGACACAACTAGAGGAAAGAGGAGAACCAATGGAAAAGAGACTGTCAACAAGACGCTTAACCTTAAGCACATAGTCATTCATTTTCATGGAGCCTTTTTTTAGAGTACGTAACTGTGTTTTGAACTGCTTAACTTTTGCTTTAGTCTGTGAAGCAAAGAAAGACTCTAAACGAGACCAAACCTCAGAGGCATGGTTGCAGCCAACCATCATGGTCAACATGCCATCACTCATAGAAGAGAGGAGCCAGGACATCAACAATTGATCCTGTTGTTCCCACAAGGCATAAGCATCAAAGACTTTGCCATAAGCTTCATCAGAAACAGATGCAAATTGTGCAGGTTTAGCTGACTTTTCATCGAGAAAGGAAAGTAGCTTGTGACCTTTAACAGTTGCTAAGGCCTGGTGTTTCCAGGGAAAAAAAATTGTTTTCTTCCAATTTCACAGAAATTGGAGGAGGACCATACTCTGATGGCAGCAGAGGTAGGTAAAAGAGAAGATGCAGAAGGAGTGAGTGAAGGCTCAGAAGAGCTAGTGAGTGAGTGAGCCATCGTCGCTTGACCTGTACTGGCTTCTGATACCATGATTGAATACTGGAAATGTAAATATTGAAATGAATTCAAAATTGTATTTCTGCATACTGAAGCAATTACACAGAGTTCCTATTTGTACAAGGCAATCGAAGATTCTACACAATGACGTGTTTTTCGTTTTCTCTAACAGACTAAATAATATTCTTTACAATACAGGAATGGAAAGAATGCTAATATACACACTATAAGACAGCCGGCTTAATACGTGTATGATCATGATTTATCGCTGTCATCTTCAACTAAAGCAAACCAATTTTTGTACCAAAGAAAAAAAGCAAACCAATTTAAAACTGCAAAGAGAATAAACCTAAAATAATAATTTCATTGCAAAAATATTTTAAAAGTAATAGGGCTTAACTAATAAAACTAAGTTATATTTTAACTTTGATTGATTTAAAATATAATAAAAATACCAAATTCTTATTTTACTACTTAATTATATTTTTTATAATTTTAAATTATAAAGTGGTGTTGGATGATTGTAAGCAGACAAATTGATGAGTGGGTGTGACATATTCAAGGGTAATGTGTAAGTTTTAAATATGTACAATTGTACAATTAGAAATGCACTCATATGATGATGGAGATAAAGTGGAAGAGGAATTATGTATTGAAGAGCTAACTGCCACTAAGATAATGGGATATGCTATATTGCTATACATATATACTAATTAAAAAAAAATATATATATTGGGTACATTAATCATATTAAAGAGAAGTGAGATTCATTGGTAGGGTACACCATACACCCTCTTTAATCCTGCCTTTTGCGTGAATTGGACGTATGATTCTATCCATAAAGAACAAAAGTTTCCAATTTCAACATCACTCACCAATTTGTGTACCTTCCTAGTAATTTCTTTCATGTTCTAAATTAATAAATGATTGATTAGACTATAGATATTTTATTGTCTTTATAAAGTTCTATATTTAAGTCTTATCAAAGATAGTTACTATCGGTAGATACAATCATAAAAATATAAGGAGGCGTTTGGTACACGGATTAAAAAATAGTCCCAGGATTATGAGCTCCGGACTAGAGTAATCCCGCGTTTGATACGCGGATTGAAAAATTAATCCTGGGAATATTGTATTCCCAGGAATAACATAATTTCTTAAAATAACTATTTTTTAATCTCACCCTAGGGGTGAGATTAGTCTAATCCCATGACATGGGATTATTTTTTCCATCCAAAATGACTTCATTATCCCTAATTAATTTCCCCTAATTAATTCTTTCTCTACATTGTCACTTTTCATATTTATCATTCTCATAAGTAGTATGAATTTTTATTTTCGTGTTATTTTGAGAATTATTTCAATTATGTTTTGAGTGAGATTTTTTCAGAAAATTTTATTATGTTGAGAATTATAGACATTGTATTATGAAATAGTATTTTTCTCATGAATCTATTAATGTTATTTAAAAATTTTAATTATGATATAATTATTTCTTTATGATATAGTATTTTTCTCATGAATTGTTTTAAAGAATTTCTACATTTGATAAACTATTAGTTGGGAATAAAAAGTTAATGACATATTTGTAAAAGTATTAAACATTCCCAGGAATATCAAAGTTGAACCAAATACAATATTGTAACATTCTTGGGAATATTGCAAAATAATCCTATGATTATTTTAACTCATCCAAACAGACATTCTTATAATCTTGGGAATCTTATTCCTGAGAATGTGAATGTGATTCCCATAAATAAAAAATATTTCGTGTACCAAACGCCCCGTAAGGGTTTTACTTTTCCTTTAAAAGGCTCCGTTGCTCTATCTACCATATCTTTTATTTTAGTTATAGGATAGGATTTGAAAAAATTATTGGAATATGTGTAATTTGAAAAAGAAAAAAAATTACAAAATTATTTACATAATCTCACGGTTAAAACATGAGGTGATAGAGCAAAGGTGAGTTTTATAACCCAAAATATAAATAAAGCATGACTTTAAGGCCCAGTTCGTTTGTGCTCTGATTATAGTCTGCTCTGATTATAATCGTAATAAGCGTGTTCGTTTGCGATTTTTTTCTAATCAAATTATAATCATGATTTTTTTATAATCATACACACTCAATTACACTTATATCCCTATATATATACCTATAATTACCTACACTCTACTACATTCACTCACCAATCACAAAGGGTAAAATGGTTATTTACCTTAATATTGAGCCATGTTGTAATTACTTATTATTGTGTTGGACTAAACTGTTATTTTGTCCAAATAGTTTAGGGTTCAAATTGATATTTTAGCATTTTTCTCTCTCTATCTTCTCTTTCGTCTCTCTCATTCCACTCTCTCTCTCTCTTGTCGTCTCCATGGAGAATTTTGGGCCTCAAATTTTGTCTAACCAACATTTACTTACACCCACTTTCAAATCCCATCATTTTTCATGCCCAGTTTTTCCTTCCACCAAAACGCAACCTTTCTCTTCTTCAAACTTCACACAAACACTGATGCATCTTTAACTGCAATTACTATTTCCTTCGTTTTATTTAGTGGGTATCTCTTGATTCTTTGGGATCAATAGCTATTCATCTGGGTGTATCGATTTGAGCTCGTATTGTGAAAAAATAAAAGAATCGAGAGTGAGATGGAGGAGAGAGAGAGAGAGAGAGAGAGAGAGAGAGAGAGAGAGAGAGAGATGAGAGTGAGATGAAGGAGGGTGAGAACTGAGAGTGAGAGAGGGAGAGAGGATGAATAGGAAAATTATGTCAAAATAAAACTTATTTTCGGGTCCGTGTCTTTTTTATTCTCTCTCATCTTGTGCGAAACGGTGGACCATTTTATTCGGTGGTCCACGAATGTCGGGGTAAAATGCTACACTTTAGTCCTTTCTGTCCACCATTTCGTAGGCAAAAATTAGTTCGGTCGACCAAACAAAATAATCACCTCCAAAGTTGCACATGATTATAATCATATTTTCACGCTTTTCAAGGCAAACAGTGACATAATTTGATTTTTCTATAAGCAACAATCACATCCAAACACACCTTGATTATAATCAAATCATATCTTACTTTTTTTTTACTTTTTCCAACTTTTTCTTCCATTTCTACTCTTATACAATTTATCAATTTCCTTACCCTTTTATCTACCAACCACAATCATTACATACCCATTTCAATAATTTGACACCAAATAATCAACTTTCATCCAAACACCAATACACAAATAATCAACTTTAATTATAATCATACTCTGATTATAATCAGAGCAGATTTTATTATAAGCTCAAACGAACTGAGCTTAAATTTAAATATAGATTTAAAGGAATATTGAAATTAGTTTTTATTATAAAAACTTCCGAATAGTTAAATATTTATATTTAAAACAATTTTAAGATAAATTATCTTCATAACTATATTCTTTTCTATAAATATTTTACACTTATAAGTATAAAAAGTAATTGAAATAATAATAATA
>QANZ01042792.1:102804-133007 GCA_003254925.1 Chamaecrista fasciculata
AAAAAAAAAAAAACAATTGAGTTAATATTATGAAATAAAAATTATGAATTAAATTTCGTATTAATTTAAAATAACGCAATGAGTTATTCTTTTTTTAAGAAAAAAAAATGTTAGTACTTTTGCAACATTAGAGATGACATAATTGGAATGAGTATCTGGAGTATTTATCTAAATCCACCTATAAAAGTAACATATTTGATATTTATCAAATAATGAATATCAGATAGAGTACATGCAATAAAAAATAAAAATTATTGTATATCATAGGGTATAGATATCGTTCCAATTATCCTATATCCGAATGAAATTAATGTATAGCTTTTGGATATCTCATATATGTTTAATTTTAATTTTATAAAATGATAAAATTGATTGTAATTAAATAAAGGAATTAAATTGAGACATTTTTCATTTTTTTTAGAGACCAAATCATTAATTTACTATAAACCTTTTTTTTCAATAATTAAATCAAGTATACAATAATGAACTCTTTTACAATCAATTTCCAGGAATTTGAAAGCAAAGAAAAACAATATTTGACCCAATTAAAATCATATGGATCAAATGAACACTTTTACCTACACAGCTTAGGTAATTGGGTTGCATTAAATTCTTATTAGGTAGCAGCAATAGTATTAGAATTAAGTAGGGTTGTGTTCAAGCTTGTGAGTGGTGTCCAAATCAACATGAACAAAGGCTCTTTCAATCTCAGGCAGCTTCTCCAGCTTGTCTTGTAGGGTCTCTCCTATGTCATGAGCTTGAGGCAAAGGCATATGTTGTGGAAGCACAATGTCAACCTCCACAAAGTAATTGCACCCAAAATTGTAGGCTCTTACTGTGTCAATGTGCTTGATGTTCTCATCATGGTTCCATATCAGATATGTCAGCTTCGCCAAGTATTCCGGCGGCGCTGTTTTTCCGATCAGTGAACTCACATTCTCTATCACCGTCTTCGCCCAGTTACTTATTGTGTATAAAGCTATCTGCATTTATATATGGATCATAATAGAGTAAAGTGTATCATTAATTACCAACAAGTGTTTGGTGTAGCGGTTAGGTGAGTTACATCCTAGAGAGAGGGATTAGTTTTTACTTAGAACGTTACACGGATAGGTGGGGAATACCCATAACTTAACAAAAAAAAAGTGTATTATTAATTATCTACCACACATGAGATAATTAATTATCTACCAATAGTCGTCATTGGTGGGACTTGTGTTGTGCATATCCAATAACATCTTCCAATATTTCTAAGATTCTCTCAACATGATTTAAAGAGAATCTCAAAATATATGAAGACGTTCAAACATCGCTCTAATATCTATAACTATTTTTCTTTTACCTAATTTTATGTTAGACACTTTTAATTCTTTCTTCTTTTCTTTTGCTTATTAGTTCATGTAAGCCCTAATTTGACTCATACATGAGTCTCATAGGGACATCCTCTTGGGACTCTTTCTCATTTCTCTTTTCCCACTTGGATGTTCTCAAGATTAAGTAAGTGGACACTAGATCAACTTTATGTTCTTCAATACTAATATTAGTATTAGCAGGTGAATATCAAAACTTAAAGAAATTAATATTAGACTTTCATGTCATTATTGATAATTTTAGTTAGCTCCAAATAAGTATTAATATGACAAATTTAAGTATTAAAGACTCAAACCTAAACATTCATAAAGTATAAAAACTTAATTTACAAAACCAAAAATTGTAGACACTAAATAAAAAATGTGGGTAAAGTATGAGATCAAATTAATAGTTATTTTTTCCTAACATAAATAAAACTATCAAGATCAACATTGGTTTATTTGACCCAAACTTTTAAAACCAAAATAAATCTTTAACCAATCTAACCAGGAAAAAAAATCACTAGCTAAATAGTTAGATGGTTGTTGTTACATACCAAGATGGCTCCAAGAGGATCAAGCCACCAGAAGAATTTGATGGCTAAAACTGCAGAGGCAAGACCAATTGAGTTGGTGATGACATCAAAGAAGTGATCTAGAGCATATGCCCTCACTATTTCATTCTTGAACCTTCTGCAATAAGTCATTAGGGCTAATTTTACCAATGTGGCTGACACCATAATCCCCACCATCCATTTCTCTTTCTCACTATTTCTTTCAGGTTGAGACTGTCAACAACATTCAATTTCATTATTATTGCTCTGTTTTTGTTTACTTATACACAAATGCAGATATTTTTTCTTATATAGCATGCAATATTGCATTGTTCATATATGTAGATATGTACATACATACCTTTGCAATGATTTGCTTTGCTGATTCATATAGGATTTGCAACCCAAGAGTGGCCATGACTGATGCAAACACCACTATTCCCTGTCAAAATTCTAATATTAATTTTGGGTGTTTTTTTTATATATAAAATTTTTAGATTTTGGATCAAATTAGACCAAAATTGACCCGATGAAAATGGCCAAAACTAGATTGAACTAGATGGGTAACTAAAAATAATCAATTAATAATTATTTATCTATTCATGTGTTATCTAGTTCAGCTATCAATTCGATTAGTTGAATCAATCAAATCATAACTACTAAGCAAATTTGAGAGACAACTAGATAAAACAGTGAAGAGAGAAAATTCAAAATAGTACCACAGGCTGCATGCGATTCTTGCCAATGGGATACTGGTGTTGATTAGGGTTGTTCATGGAATGAGAAGTGAACCATAATATGAATCCTGACAATAGATCTAAGAGTGAGTCCAAAGTAGATGCTATCACTGCCAGTGATCTGCTCTCAATTGAAGCATACACCTTTGCTACAAATAGCACCATGTTCCCTATGTTTGATGCATATATTGCCACCTTCTCACTCCTCTTCACTTGCTTCATCTCATCCTATACAAAATCACAAACTCCCCCTTAATTTAGCCATCAAACACACACACACAAAAGAGAAAACTTATTTTTTAGTCTTTAAATTTATGAGTAAACTAACAATTTGGTATCTGAAAGATTATTGAGCTGACAATTCGGTCCCTAAAAGATTGAAATATATAGTTTAGTCCCTGAAAGATCAAAATGATATACTAATTAATCTTTTTAATGGACTAAATAGTATATCATTTTAATTGTTTAGGGACTAAAAAATATACTGTTTCGATTTTTCAGGGACTAAATGTGTATTTTAATTTTTCAGGGACCGAGTTGTCATCTCGGTGATCTTTCAGGAACCTAATTGTTTGTTTACTCTAAACTTATCTTAAAACTACAATTTAGTCCTTGCATATTAAAAATACATTTTTTGGTCCTACTTTTTTTTTTTTACAAATATCAATATTTAATCCCGCCAGATGACGTTTCAGGGACTGAATAATCAATATTTGCAAAAAAAAAAATAGGGACTAAATTGTAAATTTAGGACAAATTCAGGGGAAAAAATAGGTTTCCTCCACACAAAAATGAAATAATAAGGAATCAAACCTCTGTCAAACTACTAGGCAATACACCCAATTCAGTGTAGGAGTCCACTTCTTGAAACCCTTGGAGAACCCTTTCCTGCCTCTTGTAATACTTTGCAAGTTTCCTTTCTCTCCCTAATAAGAAATCATCATAAACATATATATAATAAGTTGATCATACAAACATATACATACATAGAAACTAAGTGGTTATACTATATATGAATGAATGAAATAAATTAAAGTACTTAATGTGGTAAGGAAGAAACCAAAGCCAAAATGAGAATCCATGTGTCTTTGAGGCAATTGATGCTCATCCATAGTGATCCTCCATGAAGGCTGCCTAGCACACATATTCCTATTTTGTTTAGCTAAGGCTGGAGAAAGAAGCTCTGTTCTGTAATCAAATGACTCATTTCCAACATCATCATTATCATTCTCCATTTTTCTTTCTTCCATTTCTTCTTCTATCTATATTATACTCTATAACCTCCATCTCTGCTTAGTGTGTGTATATATATAGTGAAAGCCATCACTAAACAAATGGGATGAACAATGATGATGATAGTGACTTAACCAAAACAAAGGCATGAAGAATGCTTGAAAGTTGAAACTTAAATAAAAAACTGTACCTGTTTACCAATTCTGTTTTGACTTTATGAGCTTATATGCAGTGCATAAAAATGTAATATATTAATGTGAATGGAATGTATATATGTATATTTTCTCATTGGGAATATATGTGCATGGTGTTGTTTTCACATTGGAAGTTTTAAGTTATAGCATGAAACATGGAAGAGAAGTGAGAAATTAAATAACCCCACAATGAATTGTTTTCTAATTAATTAATATCGATGTACTTATTCTATTTGGATATCATTGTCACTGATATAGTATGGTATTGATTCCTAATTTATTGGAAATGTATGTGGTCTCTAGTGTTCAGAAAATTTCAGCCATTCTTAGAGGTTTCATTATTTTTTGGTAGAACAATCTTAGAGGTTTCTGTTTTTAAGTATTTTAAATAATATCACTTATGATAAGTTTTATAGTGAAAATACAATTTGATTTTTAATTTGAAAGATACATAAGTTGATAACTTAATAGTTGAATTTAACTTATAAATTTTAATTCTTGAAAATTGAGGAAGCAATAGAACTTAGCTTCATAAAATAATTTTTGAAAGACAAACTCAAAAATAAAATGACTAAAACAAATTGGTTTTACAATTTTCAAAAAAATTAAGAATTATGTGTAAAGTAGACTTAAAAAATTGAGTTGTTAACTCGTATATTTTTTTGTGAGTAATTAAATTAATTTAAAGCTACTAATATTTGAAGAAATAGGATAAACAAGTTAATTTTTTTAAAAAAAGAGGATAAACAAATTATTAAACTAGGTGTAAATCATTTTTTTCCAATGACTGAAAATAGTTAGAAGCAGTCTAAATTTTCTAAATTTCATTAAGTCATACAGAGAAAAAGATCCGACCAATAAAAGATTCATATGTATTATTTTAATTCATTGGCGTTCATGAATGCAACATTTATATTGTAAAATAAATGTTTAGTGGTGGAATCTATTCTCACTCATTTTAAAACTCTCTTACGTACTAGCATGGACATGTATGCATTATAAAAAGTAGATGGTTATATTCATTACTATTTACTAGATATTAAAATGAGATAAATCGCAGGCCACAAAAAAAAATGAGATAAATCATTTTGGACCCAATTTCTAAAGGAACACTTGTTATCAGCTTTAAATAGTATAAGATATTAAGATGTAACCTTAAGAATTATTCGGCCAAAAAAAAAAACCTTAATGAATTATGCTTAATATTCCTTCTTTTAATGTCTAAACTTTTAATTGAAAAATGGCTAAAATATATTTATTAGGATTCATAAGTCTTAGGCCATAAACACAAAATATTACTAAGTTTTAAAAATTAATAGACAAATCTCTTAAATTTTCAATTTCTATTACTTAGCACTTTTATGTCAACCTTTTATCTAATTATTCTTGTTTTATGTAAAAAAATTAAAGGTATTTATAGTTGTTGAGTGATTAAAGTTGAAAGTTCAAAAACTTTGTTTATTAACCTATTTGAAAGTGCAATTAATCTATCTATCAAGAAATTCAAAAGCAAATAAACCCCAATAAAACAATAATCGTGTTTATCTATATATATATATATATATATATATATTTTGCCAAAGCCCACTGGATATATATTACATTCGAGAATTTTCATGGTCTAAACATTTAGTCAACAAAATTAAATTAAACAAGAAAATAATGCTTATCAAAGTATAATCAAACTACTCTTTTATTATTGTATACAAAAAGTTTAAAATAATCCAATCATATATGCTAGTAGGCCAAGGAAAAGAAATAAATATGGATGGCTTGATTGCAATCTTGTGTGTTATTAAATGCAGTATGTATTATGTAATTATATTTGTATGTAGTTGCAATTAATATATATTGGTATCTAAGTATGTGACTATAAGTCTATAATATACATTTTAAGATGATTAGAGAGAGTAGAGAACTCAAAATTGGTCAGAAGAGCATGAAGTCTCTAGAAAGGTTGTTTTACTATGCTGTAGTATAAACAATATACAATTGCGCATGTTTCAAAACCGAAATACGATTCTATATGAAAAAGATTATTAATTACATTTTACACTATATATATATATATTTAATTTTGAATCTTCAACCTTAGAATTATATATTATAAATTTATAAAATTTCTGTAAAATACAATTATAATAAAATCATATTTTAATATTCACTTTTTATTATTTCATATTCAACGAAACAAAGTTTTTCCCCAATTTTTTTAATCTCACGATTTTTAAAAAATAATTATAAATAATTAAAACTGAAGATATCATGCATTTAAAATGTAAACCCACTCATGTGAATCGTTGGCCAAATAAAAAGAACTCATGTGAATTAATCTTCATCATGATCACAGTAATTAAAAATTAATTTTAAAAATTATAAAAACATATAAAATTAATCTAAAATAATTGAGAATTAATTTAAAAATTAAAATCTATCCTATATTTAAAATTATTTTCAATTTTTTTTTGGTAAAATAATTTTAGATTTTGATAATAAGAAAAAGAAGAGTAAACTAATAATTTGAAAAAAAAATCACTAAATTAACAATTCGACACTTGAAAAATATTTTTAAGACCTAATAATTAGACGGATTAAATGTGTTGGTAAACTAATTGAATTGAGTTGCAAAATCATTTGGGGAATAGCATATGAAGATAAACAAGCTTCCAATTTCACTTGATAGAGCTGTGAGGTCCTCCACTATAGAAGTGAGAAGAAGAAGAGAAGCCGTTAGCCGTAACTCCATTTTCGAGCAATCAAGTATCTATCTTCCTTCCTTGTGCTGATTGCTGAATCCTTTCACGGAAGCCATCGTTTCAGAGAGAGCAGGGACTGAAACAAACCCTACTTTCGCTTCCTGGGGGAGGGAGATCTTCATCCTTCACCTTCCCTCTCACTTTAGGGTTTCTTTTCTCCATCTCAACAATGGTCAGCTTCTTTTTTTTTCTTTTTTACTTGTTGATATAGCTACGCAAGCCCCTTAATTTCGGTCTCGCCTTTTTTTTTTTTTTATCATATTACGGCATGTTGTGAATTTGGTCTGTGAATTTGTTGTTTGTGTTCCAAGATTAAGGAAATTAATTAAATCCGTGAAATTCAGTGAACTGCGTATGTTTGGTTAGCTTCTATGTTCCTCAGTCCTCACTCCTCATAATTATATAATAGGGCTTCGTTTTTATCCCATCTTTTCCTTTCAGTTTTTTCTCTGTTTTTTTTTAGGTGAAGTGTCATCGTTTACTGACACCTAAAGTAATTTTTTTTCACTGACAGCTGAAGTAAAATTCTCTCTTGATTTATCTGTAATTTCCAAGATTAGGGAAATAATAGAGTCATTCAGTGCACGAATAAATAGTCTTTGTGTCTTGGGTTAGAAGGTTCCTGTGTTTGTGTATACAGGTAGACTCATTGCTTTTATTGTTTTTATCCCCTTCTTTCATCTGTTTGCAAGCAGTCTAGTTTTTGTTACACAAATTTATTACATGTTTGATGGTCAAATCATCAAACTTATATTGATAGCTATCTTGAATTAAAATTTTTGTGATGTAATTGTGTTATATATGCTCACACACTAGTTTCTTGTTCTGCTTTCAATAGCATAAATTGGGAAGAAGCCACCGTGACAAACTCCAGCAGTTCATGACGATCACTGGAGCTAGGTAATAAATCGCCTTTTTACTTTTCGACTACATGTAGTTTCATGTGTCTTAGTTGCATGATGATTTTGATTGTGGGACCATAGAAATAGTGTTATTGCATATGATGGAATGGATGCTTAGAAAACTTGTCATTTAACTGTAAATATATTATAAATGCTTAACTTATAGTTTTGATTACATAACATGTATATGTAAGGAGGGCGGATCCACTGCGGTGCTGAACCACAACCGTTAGATCAATCTTCTTGCATCCAAAATTGACACGTCACACTCTACTTCTTTTAGTGAAACGCACGTTTAGCGCCACCAAAAACGCCAGCAACGGCAGCTGCTTGACGCAGTCTGTCCAGCAAAAATGATGATGAAGATGATGACACAAGAGGATTGCTAACTGAAACAGGAAAATTGGTTTCTGCAATATGACTCGCTATATTTTCAAATCCTTGATCCAAAACCCCAAAACCACCATTGAAATCAACCATTTGAGTCCCAACATTGCTTTGCAAGAGATTGCTCTGCCAATGCCGCCGTTTCCGGTGGCACTATTGCCGCCGTGAGAGACCATAGTTGAGGAGGAAGACGTAGGAGGCCATGGCAAAAAGTGAAATGTGCATTTCACTAAAAGAAGTAGAGTGACATGTCAATTTGTGGATGCAGGAAGATTGATCTAACAGTTGTGGTTCTGCACTGCAGGTCCACTGCAGTGGATCCACCCTCATATGTAAGGAGGGTTACTAAAACTTGGACAGCAGACACTTTTTTATATTTTCATTTGTAGTTAAAATGTTCAATATATCTATAAATTACAAACTGTTGACTAGATTATTTCATTTGATACTGCTTTAGGAGATTGCCATCATTATAAAATGTGTATATTTTCTAAAATAATAATATTTTATTTTGGGTACGATGTAATATCTTCAGGTAGAGTAGTGTGAATCATGTTAATATTGTTGTTGCTTCATTTGAAGTATACAAAATAAGTTTACTGGGTTCATAAGGAAATTGATAAGAATTTTCCTGCATTGCACATATTTTACTTTTTTTTTTTTTTTTTATAGCTAAAAAAGATATAATAACTGTTTTGCAGTGAGAAAGCGGCACTTCAGGCTTTGAAGTCTAGTGATTGGCATCTTGAAGGAGCATTTGATGTATTCTACAGTCAACCCCAGCTTAAAACATTAGCTGATTCTAAACACTTGGAGAAGCTTTACAATAGATACAAAGGTTAGCAACGAAGTATGAACTAGAGAGCTGATAGCTCGAAACTCATACATCTAACCTTTGGGTGAATCGCATCAACTTTGATAATTGAGCATAAAAATCTCATGCCATTTATGTTGATTGTCGAATTTTTTCATTGTTTTCCAATTTATTAACTAAGGAAATAAATGTGTCATAGAACTTGTTCTCTGTTATCTGTTCTTTTCCTAGTTTTATGGTTGCTGTTTGCTATGTCGATTATGAATTTCTTAGATCAGTCCTTCCCCCCCTAAGATTTATTTTGATTTATTCGTTTTTTGTAAGTTGTGACTTTTGAATAATCTCAAGTCTCAACAATCAGTTCATTTTATGGGCAGGGATTCTTCACATCCCCATCCCTATCCCTAATTCATTCCTGGCTCTCAACTAGAAAAGAGAACATTTCTCATCCAGATGTTCCACTCCTAAGATAAAGTAACAGAAATTTTCATTAATACTGTCTTATGGTTGGTAGAATTTGTCAGAGAAAACAGTGGTGGGCTTGTATGCCACCCTCTCTTGATGCAAGTATTGCTTTTGTGATTTCAAGTCTTGATATTCTGAACCTTTCGGTATACATTTGTTCTTCTTTTCTACTTATAGGAAAAAATTAATGGGATGGAACCATCCCATTGTATGAGTAAGAATAGAGGATGTGTAATATATGGTGGGTTCAAAAACCAATGTTTTGGTACTTTTGCACTCACAAAAAAGGGGAATGTTCGAAAAGACTTTAATCCTGTGCCATTATACCTAGTATTTGCCTTTTTAGCTTTTCTTCATTGATTTCTGGCTATGATTTACTTAAACATAGTATCATGATAATTAAAATCAAGATCATGACTATAAGATCAGTCAAGATCGCGATCTTATGGCGTCTTTCCTTGTTAGATCAGACTGTGGATTGGAATGAGATTGTGATTTTTGTGTTAAGATTGTCGGATCGAGTGATCCGGTGCAATCTGTGCAGGACTGTAACCCCCCACCATCTATTCCTGAGGCCAAAAATTGCATTTAGGAGTTGGGAAATAGAGCTTCAATGATTATTGAGTTATTTTATTTTTTAACAAAAAAAGTGTATTATTAAATATATATTATTTATATTTTTAAATTCGATAGTATTTTAAGATCCTCAATTTGATTTTGTTATTCAATCTATTTTATACGCCTTCCAATCCTTTGCAAGATCTCGATCTTGATAAGCTTGAATGATATATAGTGCTTGTTTTCTAATAATTTATTTGCTGGAATTACCATGCAGATCCATATGTTGACATGATATTAGCTGATGGTATCACTCTTCTTTGCAACGATCTCCAGGTTATTGTTTTAAAATGGACATTTATTGTATTCTGCATGTCATTTTGAATTTTCAGTTGCTAGGATCTAGCTCATCAATTTCGTGCCTCATAAAGTTCAAACAATATGGACATTTTTAACACTTTTTTATTCTGCAATGCCTTTGAGATTTGAATGGTTAATAAAATCATTTCTGTTCAAAATATAATTTATTTTTTATCTTCCTGTGCAGGTGGATCCTCAAGATATAGTGATGGTACGGCTATATTTTCTGGAAGCATCTATTACCTTCTAGATTATGCATAATTGCTTAGGTTTATTTCTCATTTAATATATTATGTGCGGTTGACGAGGATATATTATATCTGTTAGAAGGGTTATATTTGCAATTCTGAATTGAATTTTTTAGTATGACATTTACATCTCTGTTTAATGTTCATCTTGATAATTTGGCTCCGTTATACAAAGGGTCTGCTTTTTGTAACTTGGGATGTTGACATCCTTGCAGTTAGTTCTTTCGTGGCACATGAAGGCTGGTACCATGTGTGAGTTTTCCAAGCAGGAGTTCATTGGGGGTTTACAATCTTTGGGGTATTCATTATTTATGGTATATCAAAAATAAATGATTTTTACTCTTCAATGACTGTTATTCAGTTGATGATTTTATAAATTGTTTCAGGATAGATTCCCTGGAGAAGTTCCGTGAAAGGATACCATATATGCGCTCTGAGTTGAAGGATGAACGTATGTGCCATAGCAAAAGTCCATAATTAGTTCCTAGCTCCAAAATAGTTATAAATGTTGTATTTAATTTTTTTTCTTTAAAAATGATGTTCAATATGTATTGAAGGAGCTCCCTGAAATAACATTCACGTCTTTGGATTGTCCAGAGAAGTTCCGTGAGATATATAACTTTGCTTTTGGCTGGGCGAAAGAGAAGGTATGTGCTGAAGTCCTTATTGCCTCCCTCCTTCTCTGTAATTGATTAGTGGGGACTTGATAAATTTTGAATATGACATGTCATCTTTGACCATGGCTCAGCTAAAAGGTAAAAGTAATACCTCCATAGCTAATACACTCAAGTAGTTCATATCTAAGATACAGTTAACCACGTCCTGGTAGATGGGGAAGTACTCTTGGAATAATGATCAAATCATAATGAGTTTATTGACCCATCACCAAATTCAACTCATTCTCATAAATTAGTTGTAGATTTTCATAAATTTTGGGTTTTGAGGAGCAGTGTTCCCACGTTCTCGTATGGATTGTGTTGAATTGTAGATAAAAAAAGGATTCCTGTTCTCATTTTATTTTAGTCAAGTATGCATGTTGTGTGTTCCCAACTCTTGTTTCACTATGCTGTGTGCTGTTTCTTTGGTAGGCCAAATCTTTATATCCTGCATCATTTTCTCAAAAGTTCACTAGATTTTTCTATCTCCAGTATTTTAGAGACTGCTTTTTTTCAAATACTGGCAATTATAATTTGCAAATATTATCCTGTACATTTGCAGAACCTTCATTATTAGTGATGATGGCCTGCCGAATCCTTGTGGGTATGTGGCATATTCTGGTTAAAACTCAAATTGAAACATGTTTTCTGTCTGATTACATTAGCTTTTTGCATCACGTTGTGAAACTTGTTTTCTGTCTGATAACATTAGCTTTCAAGTCCTATGTACCTGAAAATATTGGATAAGTAATTTATCATGCAACAATAGTTGTGTATTTTAAGATATACAAAATGTAAATTTGGTTTTCTTATTTCAGGGTCAGAAATCTCTGGCTTTGGATACTGCTATCGGAATGTGGCAACTACTATTTGCTGAAAAACAGTGGCCATTGGTTGATCACTGGTGCCAGTTCTTGCAGGTAATTTGCTAATTATTATCTAATTCACCTCATTAGCTTTTGCATCTCTCTATGTTGTCCTTTTTCTTTTTAATGAAATTTTAATGCTACTTAGGCTCGCCATAACAAAGCAATCAGTAGGGATACATGGTCTCAGCTGCTGGAGTTTGCAAGGGTAAGCTTTTAAAGCATTAAAATTCAGCTTACGTAAATTGATTTCTAGAAGCAGTATAGGGAAAAGATATGGCAAAGGGCAAAAAATTGAGCTTGGATAGAGTATCTCGTAGATGATTTGATGGGTTTCCTTATTGATTTAAAAAGAAAAAAAAAATCAATTTTTGTGTTGTTCTTGATTAAATAAAGCTGAATGGTTGATATGCCCCATTGCCCCTAATAATCAAAACCTCCCATAACAGGTGTCATGGTGGTCATGTCGCAGCCTCTGTTAGCACCATTGCGTTTTTCTATGTTCAAGTTGATGACGCATGAATTTTGTTCTTTGGATTTGTAAAGAAAAAGACAACTAATGTTATATGATGATCTCTTTCGTTGCCTAGACAGTGCCAACCTATTTCTGACTTGTGCTGAGCATGTTTTTGTTAATGCTATAAACTGAATTGTCTGACTCTTCTCTCTTGCCTTCAAAAGGGGAACCCTAGCATAAGTTAACTCTTTTAATATACTTTCTGGAGGATGAATAAGATGAGAGAGTAGGGAACACATCATTGGGATGATGGCAAAATTAGAATTGACCATTTGGCTATGGGGTTTATTATGTAACATTGAAAACGTTACCTTTCTCTACCATTGTCTCTGTGGGACTTGTGAATTAACAGTGAAGTCACTAATATTTTTCATGCTCTATTTGCAGACAGTGGACCCAAATTTATCTAATTATGATGCTGATGGTGCTTGGCCCTATCTTATTGATGATTTTGTCGAGTATCTGAACGAGAATGGCCTCATCCAAAGTGGTCAGATCACTGATTGTAGTCTAAAACTATGATAAGTTTAATGTAAGTGTCCATTGAAGAGTATATATGCTCTGGCTTCTGGGTGTGATATATGAGTTATGCAAATTTAAGGGGAATTTAGTCCAGAAAGGGAAAAAAGTAAAGAGGATGTGACTTCTAGCCTGAACTCATTGTTGCCGACAATTAGTGACACCATTTGCTTGAGATTGCTGATTATATGAATTCTTATTTAGCATGTCAAATAAGTAATGTAAGCCTGCTGATTTTCTGGATTTTGATTTTCGGCCTTTTCGTTTTAATTAATATTTCTTGTTAGATGTCTCATCTCATTCTTGTTAAAAATCAAGTGGTTGTGTCTCAGATTGTTGTTTATGAATATGAAAAGAAATGCTTTAAGAGTAAGAACTATGTATATGAGTTTTAACATGGTTAATTTCATTATTGGAATCTTCGCTATAATACTTTTCCAGAGTAAAATTTATGACAAGAAATAAATCCACAAGATCTCAAAATTTATAATATAGCGAGCAAATTAGGTAACTGATTTTATTTATTTTTTTTCTAAATACCATCTATTAAAATGTGTTGAATGAAGACCCATTGAGATACATAGGCCAAAGTTAAAAGTAATTTATTAATGGGTTTGTATGCACTTATGTGATTATATATTCCTTCAGTCCAACGAAAAAAAAAAAAGATTATATATTCCTTATATGTTTATAGTTATATATATATATTGAAAAATAATTTTTTTCTTTCATAAAACATAAAAAATCATTATTTCTCGGAATTTTAATAAATTAATTTTATTATACTAAAATAAAGTTTTTATTCTTTTTTATTTATATTTTTTANTTGGTCTTTTATCTTTCATTTATTTTAGATTGTGTTTTCATGATTTTTTAAGTTGGTCCTAAAAATATTAAATGTAATCATATCTCTTTCATTTAAAGCTCAAATGCAACAGAGCCAGAGTTATGAGTTTCTTTTGACGAGTACTTTATGACCATCAACAAATGAAATCAAATCAAGTCTTAAAAGTGGATAACTCGTTTCGTGGTCAAACAAGTGGAATTGTTCATGTTTCTTTCGTTTCAAGTTTGAATTTGATGAATTTAAAACTGTGTTAACTCTTGAACAATTCTTTCCCTACCCAGTTTAAATCACTAACAAATAAGGTCAAAATGTCAAATCGTGTCTCAAAAGTAGGTTTGTAATCAATCTTAACTTTATAGAAACATATAGGACCAATTTGAGATTTCAGGCTTTTTTTGGGCCCGAATGCTAAACATCTTGTATTCTTGTTAAAACTTAGACAAGTCATATATATAAACGTAAAAAGTTAACATAGATAAACATTAACGAGGGAGAGTCAGGTTGAAAGAAATACAGATTCTGTCATTCTGCTTTATTTGTATGATTTTCCAACGTTCATTTCATGTCCTATATAAGCTGGAGTATATAAATCAAGTAACAAACATTTTGGTACCTTTGGGTTGGGTTATATTATATATAATCTATATATAAAGGGAACGGACTACAGAAGTCCCACATTGGCCAGTTATAAACATTGACAATGTATATAAGCAGCTGACACCAACGATTGTCCGCCGAGCTGGGTAACGCTAGCTTGTGACCAAATTTGGGGCATTAAGATGATTGGAACAACACACGCCTTTGGCGTCTCTTGGTTGCTGGGGATAACAGGCTGGCAGGATGCTGCCCTTAAAATTAACAATGGCCTTGTGTGCCCGGTTGGCTTGAATGAAGAGAAAGAACTTGCCATTAAAGTGAGTTACCATCTATTTGAATGAAGACCCATTGAGATACATAGGCCAAAGTTAAGTGTAATTACACGATAGAGTGTAGGTCCAAAATTTAGTATAGGTTCAAAATACGTTTCTCCTTTCTTCTCTGAGTTTCTCTTTATTGAGTTATTATTTGTATTCATGAAAGTTGCATATTCCATCAACATTTTCGGGACCAATTTAAAACATTATGAAAATATGTTGGACCAATCTGAAATAAATGAAAAATAATGGACCAATTTGAAACTTACCCCATATACAAGGGACCAATTTGAGACTTTGGCCAAAATTTAATTATTGTTGAAAGATAAAATTATACTCGAGAGAGAAAGACAGACCATGAAGTGGGAGAGAGACTATGAGGATGAGATTGAGGAGAGATGATATGGAGATGATTATGACATGACATGCCTTTCATTTTTCTTTAATCACTAATTAATCCCTTTTCTTCAAATAATAAAAACATTTCAAATTTCATCAAGATTAATTAAATAGGAGGCACCTAATTAAAATAAAAGAAAAGAGGAACAACATATTGTCAAACAATACTCTGAAAGTTGGTATTGGTGTTTTGACTAAACCAACTTTCTGAGTACTATTTAATTTTATTTATTAACGGTTCTAAGTAAACAAAGAAATAACTCGTAGTTCTAATTTTGTTACATTTGGACTTGGAATGAGAGAAATACGATCAACTTCATGAAATGAGCGACCAATTTTTAAGTCTAATTTCCCAATTTAATATCGTTTGTCGGTGACTCAAATTAGAAGAGAAAGAACTTGCCATGAGTAACTCGCAACTCCAATTTCATCATATTCAGACTTGAAATGAAAAAGATATGATCACATTACGTAGTTATGGACTAATAATAAACGAAATTGTTGGAAAAATTTAATGACCAAAATACATAAAAAAATTTAAGGGATCAAAAGAAAATTTAAGGTAAACATTAGGAACCAAAATAATGTGTTGACCTTTAATTAACTATATATTCCTTATATGTTTATAGTTTCATATATATATATATATATTGAATTTCTTTTCTTTCATAAAACATAAAAAATCATTATTTCTCGGAATTTTAATAAATTAATTTTATTATACTAAAATAAAGTTTTTATTCTTTTTTATTTATATTTTTTATCATATAGTTAAACTTATTTAAATATATATAATATTTAATATACACAATAATTACTATCATAATTTCAATTCGACCAAAAATTATAAATATATTTAAATTTATTTTTAGATGAAAAGATCCTAATAATGAGCTTATTTTACTATGGTGTTTTCCCCATATTTATAATATCTAAATTTTTATAGCATATATATCAATTATCATCCTTAACGTAATAATTCCAAGAACGTAATCCTCATGAAAAAAAAAAAAAGATTATATCAATTCTAAGCATATTTCATTTTGCCAAAGTCTCAAATTGATCCTTTATGTATGGGGTAGATTTCAAATTGGTTTTTTTTTTCTCTCATTTAAAGCTCAAATACAACAAATCCAGAGTTATGAATTTCTTTTGACAAGTATTTTAGGACCATCAACAAACGAGATCAAATCGATTCCTATCAAATCGAGCTAAGCATCTTGTATTCTTGTTAAAACTTAGACAAGTCATATATAAACGTGAGAAGTTAACATAAATTAACATTGCGGAAGGAGAACCACGATGAAAGAAATACACAGATTCTGCTTTATTTGTAATTTTGTATGATTTTCCAACTTTCATTTCGTGTCCTTTAAGCTGGATTATATAAATCAAGTAACAAACATTTTCGTACCTTGGGTTGGGTTATATTATATAATTTATATAGGTCAAAGTGTAAACTTGGTCCTATATCTTTTACTAAGTTGTCAATTTAGTCCTACATTTTTTGCTAAGTTTCTAATTTGGTCCTATATTTTTTTTTTTTTATATATTTTTTTGTCTCATATCTTTGCAAAAGGTCCCAATTTGATCCCATATCATTTTTGGTCCCACATCTTTTAGTTAGGTTGCAAAATTGATCTTAAATCTTTACAAAATGATCAATCTCTAATTGATCATTTTACAAAAATATGAGATTAATTTTATATCTGATCCAAAGATATGAGACCAATTCTACAACGGATCCAAAAATATGAGACTAAATCTGCTACAAAGAAAGATATGACACCAAACATGCAATAAAAAAGATATAGAACCGAATTGAAAATTGGACAAAAGATATAAGATCAAATTTACACTTTGTATATTAATGGAACGGATTACACAAGTCCCACATCGACCAGTTATAAACATTGACCAACGTATATAAGCAGCAGACATCAGCTATTGTTCGCCGAGCTTAGTAACGCAAGCTTGTGACCAAAGTTGGGGCATTAAGATGATGGGACACAGCTTTGGCTTCTCTTGGTTGGATTGGTTGCTGCAATTTGCTGGCTTGCCCACTCCAAGTTTAGAGTGAATCATGGAACTTGAGCGAAGGCTTGGGTGTCATGTCTCCTAAACCAGAGGGTTCTGCGTGAGGCTGGTTTCACAGAGCAGCGAAAACTTCTGGCTCTTGACAGTGGAGGGATTACAGGCTGCTGCACTTCTAGTCCACAATGCCTTGTGAGCCTGGTTGCTTGAACCATCATCTTTTTGTTTCCCAAATCTGACTTCCTTGATGATGGGCCTCATAAAAACAAACTTCACTTGGTGGGGTGGAATAAAGATCTGTGTTAATAAGAGGAAGGGACGAGACGTTTGAAACAAACATGGCCTTCTTGGCTAAGCTTTATGGTTTCACTTCCCCATCCAACATTAAAGCAGTCCCTATTTTTGCTAATTTGAATTGTTGTGACACTATTGCTTGGCGGATATGTGCATGACAAGTTTGATTTGAAATCAGTCCACATGTTGTAGCCTATAACACCCTGATTCCATGCACATCCAATAATCTTAACTCATGATGGATTTGATTTGGAAAGCCCTTTGTCTCATCCATCTCTTTGTATCAATTTGGAACTCTACTCACGACCATTTTCATATCATTGATTGATTAATTTAATGATTTTGGGGTCTGGTTTGAAGTTAATACTCCCTCCTTACATCTCTCTTTCCTCTTTTATTAATTATCCCTCATGGACCGACCCTCTTCATTTACATCATTCCACAGCTTCCATGTGCTAGGCAGAAACCTCCAATTTTTCGAAAATGCTCCCTTGTCTCATCATGTGGTTTTATCTATTACCAAAAATAAAGTTTTAGAATGTGAGAGTTTGTGAATGTTAATTATCTTGTTAAAATACTCTCTTACCAAAGCATAAGCAACGTGGGTTGATTTTGAATTGAGGCAAAGTTCCAAAGAATGGATGGACAACCCAAAAAGAAAAAACATAAAAGCTGTTGTAACAGAAATAAGGGGAGATGCACCTAGCAAATGCAACCTTAGTCAAGAAGCCAGATCACAGAGGTGGTTTAGATCGAGATACACACATGGTAAATCTCTTAGCTACAAGAAAAAATAAAAACAAAAATCGAACCAATCTACTATTGAATTAATATAGATCACCTAAAATAAAATACAAATCATAACTTTTCAACTCTCAAGATCTATATCTATCGCTTCTTCTTTTCTTTCATAATAATAACGGGAAAATTGGGGATGTATGCGCAATAATTATGACCTCTCTTTCATTTTATTGTTCTTCCCTAATTAATCGAAATCAAACAGGAAGCAAGTAATTAGCATAAAAGAAAAGAGAAACAGCATGTCACATAAATAAACCCATATGTCCTTCAATTCAAATTTAAACCTCAACCTCAGCCACGGAATACAGTGGTTCGGTCACATTCTAACATAACATCAAAATCAACCCTTGTCAAGGAATAAGCAAATAACACACCCAACTGGAGATTTTTATGGAAGCCAATGCAAAAAGAAAAAAAAGAAGACATATTTCATTGCTGCTTTGACATCTTCGTAGGAAGCACTCTTTTGAAGTCGGCAAGTTAAGTCCACAACAGAAACATTGGGAGTAGGAACACGGAATGCCATTCCAGTGAGTTTTCCATTAAGCTCAGGAAGAACTTTTCCAACAGTCTATGATGGCAAAAGAGTGACACAAGTTTAATTAGTATATATAAGGGAACGGACTGCACAAGTCCCACATTGACCAGTTATAAACATTGACTAAGGTATATAAACAATTGACACCCTTGATCTCTTGCTGAGTTTGGTGACGCAAGCTTGTGACCAAAGTTGGAGCATTAAGATGATTCGGACACCGCTTTGCTTCTCAGCTTAGGCTCCTTCGTTTGAACCATCATCTTTTGTGCCTTGGAATGATAAGGTAATTTTTTCGAAGGTTTTTTTTTAGGGTCCAAAAAATATTCTATTTTAAACACACAAAAATTGAAAACCCTGAGTGACTATCTCTATTCTCTGCCTTTCTCTCGTTACTCTGTGACTGTGTCTCTGCCTCCTTCGTCCTTCTCCTTGCTTCCTGTCGTCGGCTTCAGTTCTTCAAGCCGTCGGCTTCAGTTTTGCTTGGTTAGTCTTATCTTGTTTGAATTTGTTCTTGGTTGTTCTAGTGTTCTCCGTTTTGCTTGGTTACTGGTTAGTGATTAGTTTTGATGATGCTTTGTAGTGCCGTTTGATGTGCACCCTATTGCTGTTTTGTACAAACTCTGGATTTCATATTTAGATTAATTGTTTGAACTCAATTGCCTTCCACCTTCATTTATATTCTCTTTAAACTTATTTGTTCATTTGGGGATAGTTTGATTGGACCTTTCCATTGCATTTCATATTTGGACCTTTGCATTTCATTTGAGACCTGTTATAAAATGAATTTATGACTGATGAACATTTATATATAATATTTTTTTAAGAAAATTCATAGGATCTTACGATCCTCGATCTAATAATGTCTCTTCCGATCTTAAGTAAGATCTCAATCTTGACAACCTTGATTAGAACTCTCCAAGACCCTTTGAAACAAACATGGCCGAATTCTTGGCTAAGCTATATTTATTGACGAGCTTTATGGTTATGAGAATTGAAAGTGGGATGGACTCTCTCATTTCACTTCCTTCCCATCCACCATTTGTGATGTCATTAAAGCAGTCCCTATTAATATTGCCAATTCGAATTGTACTTGTGACTCTGTTGCTTGGCGGTTATATGTGGATGACAAGTTTGATTTGAAAGAAATTCTTTATGTTGGAGAGTCCTTTGTCTCTCATCTTAGTATTAATTTGGAACTCTACTCAGGACCATTTTCATATCATTCATTAATGCTCCTTACATCTCTCTTTCCTCTTTTATGAATTATCCCTCATGGACCCTCTTCATTTTACATCATTCCACAGCTTCGGTGAGCTAGGTAGAAGAAACCCAAAATGCTCCCTTGTCTTATCATTTGGTTTTATCTATTGCCAAAAATAAAGTTGTTGACCAATACAAGATCATTAAGAGAAATAAACGGTTTGATATCACTTCAATCAAATTTTGTGAATATAATTATGACTCTTTTATCATAGCATAAGCGACTTGGGTCAATTTTGAATTAATTGAGGCAAAGTTCCAAAGATTGGATGGACAATCCAAAAAGAAAAAATAAAGCTGTTGTAACAGAAATAAGAGGAGAATGCACCTAGCAAATGCAACCTTAGTCAAGAAGCCAGATCACAGAGGTGGTTTAGATCTAAGAGATACAAACATGGTAAATCTCTTAGCTACAAGAAAAAATAAAAACAAAAATCGAACCAATCTACTATTGAATTAATATAGATCACCTAAAATAAAATACAAATCATAACTTTTCATCTACTTCATCAGTTCAACTCTCAAGATCTAGATCTATCGTTTCTTCTTTTCTTTCATATTAATAACGGGAAAATGGGGGATGTATGCGCAATAATTATGACTTCTCTTCCATTTTTTTTCTTCCCTAATTAATCGGAATTAAACAGGAAGCAAGTAATTAGCATAAAAGAAAAGAGAAACAGCATGTCACATAAATAAACCCATATGTCCTTCAATTCAAATTTCAAAATGCCAAAGAATTTAAACCTCAACCTCAGCCACGGAATACAGTTGTTCGGTCACATTCTAACATAACATCATAATTAGCCATGACATACAGGTAAATCGTTCGCAAGACTAATCAAAATATCAAATCATATTTTCTACCAACACTCATGATTTCATTATTAAAAAAAAAGGTACGACAAGCCTAGCACATCGGCATAAATTCGAGAACTTGCAAGGAGACAAGAAGAAAATTAGAGCCGTATTTTATTTAACACATGAATCAAGAATGAGTGTCAGGCCAAAAAAAAAAAAAAGAATCAAGAATGAGTGAAGTGAAATAATTTTCTGTGGAAAGTGTTTCATATATTATCTCCTATATATATGAACCAAGATAAATAGATCATCCTTGAAATGTTGAGCATTTTAAAAGTATGCTAGTACAATTGAATTGTGTACAGAAACAAATTCCAAGCATGTGTGGTATAACCATGGCAAACTCATGTTTTGCATTATTTCCCAGTGCGCATGATGTGATGATATTAACTTCACATCTTTATAAATATTTAATCAAAAAAAAATCTGACTCTAAGCCGTTACAATTTTGCAAAGCTACATATAAAAGAAGCTAAAAAAATTGGTGCATTAATGGCAAAAGACAATTATCATGGTCTTCAGTTGCGAGCTCCTACCAATGCCATGTGCTTTACAAGGTCCAAAACTCGGTTGCTGCAAAATAAACCATTCAAGAAACATGATTAGATGCTAGAATAAAAAATTTCGGCTATTGGATGAATTAATTTTTGCATAATTGTTTGGTTAATTTAAAGATCTTGTGTGTAACTTAAACTTAATTATGTGGAAGAAAATTAATGTTATCATTATATTTGGGGGATCAAAATAAAGTGTCTTTTAACAAACCATTGTTTGTGCTAGTGTGCTCAAGTTCACAGGCAAAATTACATTTCATGCTAAATACAATTATATGCGCGCAGAGTATTGAATTTGCGTTAAAATATCTATACCTGTATCCCCACTCATTGTCATACCACGACACTAGCTTCATCAAAGATGAATTAAGTCCAATCCCGGCCTTAGCATCAAAGATACTTGATCTGGTCAACCCAAAAACCCATGTAAGGTAAGCAATTTATCAAACATGCAAAGATATACCAAACGCAAACAATTTTTCAAATTATTTGACTATTAAAGAACAGAGGCAACAAAGGAAGATGTTTAGCACTTCCAGGACAGTGCAACTCTTGTTCTATGATTGGTACTCAACTTCATAGCAAAAGACTGAGACATCAAAGTCAATAGTCTTGCTGATAGTAATTTATCAATACTAAGTGAAAAGATCAGAAAGAGAACTTTACCTTGAATCACCTAGAAAGTCATTAGAGACAACATCCTCATCTGTGTATCCAAGAATGCCTTTTAGTGGCCCCTCAGCGGCATACCTTAATTTTTGAAAATAGCAGATTGATCAAAATCAAACCTTGTCAAGGATTAAGCAAATAACACACCCAACTGGAGATTTTTATGGAAGCCAATGCAAAAAGAAAAAAAAAAGACATACTTTATTGCTGCTTTGACATCTTCGTAGGAAGCACTCTTTTGAAGTCGGCAAGTTAAGTCCACAACAGAAACATTGGGAGTAGGAACACGGAATGCCATTCCAGTGAGCTTTCCATTAAGCTCAGGAAGAACTTTTCCAACAGCCTATGATGGCAAAAGTGTGACACAAGTTTCCTTAATATATATGAAAATAATAAATGGCCAATATCTTGAAATTTTCCCTAGAAATATCTCTTCTATGTTGTCGATCTCTCACCTTAGCAGCCCCAGTAGAACTAGGAATTATGTTTTGAGAAGCTCCACGTCCCCCACGCCAATCCTTCATTGAAGGACCATCCACAGTCTTTTGTGTTGCTGAACAATGAAAAACATTATCATGTCATCAATGCTACATATGAAGAGATCTTATATACATTTAAGGGCCTATATCAGCAAGTATGTGAAAGAGACCTGTTGTTGCATGTACAGTTGTCATCAAACCTTCAATTATGCCAAACTCCTCATGAACCACCTGAAAAATAACAAGTTTGGAAAAGAATTAGATACTTTCACACAAGTTTTAATATCAATGAGGAAAGAATGAACCCTTGTATTTCTTTTCAATAAGCTCTAAGTTTTATTTTTATATAAAAAATCCTCCAACTTATCTGCTAACTGGTCTTACTTTTTATAACAATAAACTAACATTCTATGCACATTCCCCCTCCCCTAAAAATACGAAAGAAAAAACACAATAAGGTTGTCATAAACAAAGAAGGCATGTAATCACTAAAAGTTTGCAATGCAGCAACCAAACCTTGGCAAGAGGAGCAAGACAATTAGTAGTACAGCTTGCATTAGAAACAATATCCATGTTTGGCTTGTATGTCTTCTCATTTACTCCTACTACAAACATTGGTGCATCGGCAGATGGAGCAGAGATCACAACTTTCTTGGCACCACCCTACGATTGATATGATAGAAAGCTAGATTTAAGATTTGAAGATGGAGAGAGGAGACAAAGGGGAAGGTGAAAGAAAAAGAATAATTAAATAAGTAATTGTAATATAGCAACCTTCAAATGTGCTGAAGCTTTCTCTTGTGTAGTAAAAACTCCTGAAGACTCAACAACATAATCAACCCCATATTCACCCCAAGGGATCTCAGCAGGGTCTCTGAATAAAAAATATTTGCACGTTATTCCAAGCTTTTGAAAAATCTTCAACATCTCCAATAATATTGTAAAGTAGCGATGCAAATGTTTGAAAATCCAGTTCAAAGTGTAAGGCTCAAGGTACCTTTTGGTCACAACTTTAACCAGCTTCCCATTAATCTCTATTGTAGAATCATCCAAAACCTTGATGGTTCCCTTGAATGGTCCGTGAGAAGAATCATATTTAAACATGTAAGCCTGGAAGAGAGAAAAGGTAAAGATAATCAAGAAATAACTAGATGCAGAAAGAAAAATATTAAGACCAAGCAACAAAGATGAATGCAGAAATAAAATGGAAGAGGAGCCATAGCCTTCTTAGTTTCATTTGAATCTTGGTCATCCCAAAAAACAAATCAACTCTACATGAAATGGTTTCATTTTATAAAATTTTGGGAAGGGACTGTTACATGAATGATAGATGGAAAGACAGACAGAAACCAGAAAGACATTGCAGAAGACTTCTGAGTTCTGATTTAAAGGCACAAGGGTTCAGACTTCAGACTATAGTGAGCATGAAGAGCAAAGGCATATAAAAACAAAAAAAAAAAAAAAACAAAAAATTGCCACCATGGAAAGGAAAATACACTAGTCACCAGTTGCAGATATTGAAATTGACCAAAGAGCATCATCCAGGGCAACTTCAAGATTAAGGAGAGTTGAAGCCTTAAGTTTGAAAACAAGTCTATCATATATTTATTGTAAGCGAAAGTTCTTTCTCATGGGAAGAAAAAAGAAAGGGAACAGAGAAATTAATATCCCCAAGATTGCTAAACTTGTAAGAAATGTGGGAGGCATAAATAACACAATCTGAATCTGCAGAGCATCTCAATTGAGCAAGCAGAAGTAGATCCAACATACATGATCAGATTATGTCATCTAAAACGCTGTTCAAGGAAATGGTACTGATATGCATCAAATAACAATGCACAAACCCAAGATATGAATTGCAAAACTTAAAAGATCCAGTAGACACACTTATTCCCTAGTATAAAATATAAATGCATAAATATTGATGAAATTATAGCTTAAAGTTGCCATACAATCAGCAATCGTTCAAAAATCATAAGCAAAACAAGCAAAGAAATTGAGGAACATACCATATATTTAGCATCAATAAAAGGATCATTAATTGCTACGACATCAATATCATCCCTGGAAGTAGCTACACGTAACACCAACCTTCCAATTCTACCAAAACCTGCACAATTTCAAAATACCAAATGTGTAATCTTTTCAAAACAGACTCACATAATTTCTAAGAACACGTTTTCAATAAGAAATTAAATAAATAGTTTCAGTTCATTTAATATCCATCTAATCAAATTTCCTCTTCTTTTTTTTCCTCTTCATTTTGTTGCTTTGGAGAACTTTAGAGCAACAAACCCACCACTAATACCTCCAGGAAAAAAATAAGTAAGAACCATGAGAACTTTAGTAACAAGAAACTCACCATTGATTCCAATTCTGGTCTTCCCACTGCTTCTTGATTCTAAACAGACCAAACCAATCAGGTGAGAATCAAGATATCAAACTATTATATTTGTATTACCCTATGCTGTACATATGAGTCGTTTTATTCTTACTCTGTACAGGGAGAGGAATTTCAGTGGCTGTAGCTTTGATAGGCTGGATACTCCGGGCATTGCAGTTTCTGCAGAAATCATCGTATTTGAGTATCAAAGACATAGGAAAACTAGGCATATCAAGAAAAAAAAAAGTAGACATGGTAAGGAGCTCGAGCGACTCAACTGTAATCCTAGTGATTTACTTGGTAGAGTAGTTCCAAAGATGCTAGAGCTGGACTGTAACTTGAAAGATTTGAGACTGCTACTTGAGACATTGCACGACACCTGAATCATAAAAAAAATACGCAAACACAAAATAAATAAGAAACTAAGAAAAAAAACACCGGAAGATCCTAAACAAGCAAGGAATTAGCAGAGCTGAAAAAACCTCTTCCATGTCTCTCATAATAAGCACTATCGGTTTCAAAAGGCTTAGTTTCGCATACTTTCACAGTACTTATAACCAAACAAACAACACACCTAAAAGGCACAACAGTTATCTCTGTTTCCATTTCCCTGATTTTCTTGGCGTAGTAGCCAAAGAGTGTCAGGTAATGAAACAAAAGAAGAAAAAAAAAAAAGAAAGAAACAGTGTGATTGTGAATCGAATCACATAACGAGTTGAGCAGAGAGTAGGAGAAGGAGCGATGCAAAAGTGAAGGCATTGAGTGATAAGTGATACCTTGAAGCGATCAGAAGGAGAAGGAGAGAGAAGCGCGGATCTCATGAGAGAGGAGGCAGCCATTGGAATAGAAGTAGGTGAAGTGGTGAAGCAGAAACCCTAGCGGTAGAAGTTAGAAGAAGAAAGAGGTAGGCGAAGGATACGTTAGCTCTCTCTCCCTCGCGTTTTGCACCAACCAAGGAATAAAAATGTGAATACGGCCTTTTTTAAATACAATTTGCGCAGCAGCGCCTGCGGAGTTTTATATGAAAACCGAACCTCCCAAGCTGGTGGAAGTGTAGTTATCTCCTGCGGGTGCCCGTAAACTACAAAAACTGTGCGTGTCACTCCACTCACTAATCACTATGTTTCGTTTTCCATATACAATTTAATTTTAAACTATAATTAAATCATTTTAAGCTCATTTTAGTTTGCATATAAGGTTGATATCAATTTTTTTTTAAAAAAAATAAATTACACAAAAGGTCATTTAGGTAAAATTCTTTATATATTTACATAATATTCTCTCTATTATAATTGATTATGTAAATATATAAAGAACTTTACCTAAATTTATTAATAAAATATTAGTCTTATTAGCCAATGGATTGGTTCATAATTTCGTAAGTTATATTTCTTCAATTAATGTAAAGACTTTATTAATAAACCACTCATTAAGACCGAAGATATATTTTGGTCTTTAATAAGCTCTGCCACTTTTCGAATAAAAAAAGTAGCTCCAATACTTAATTTGGTTATTTTTTTATTTATTTAAAGAGAAAAAATAATATTTTGCTTAAGAAAATATGCTTTATTTCTTAATTTTATTTTTATTCCTATATTTAAAATATTAAACAAATCACATATACTTTTAGCAAACATAAAACATGGAGCCCCATAATAAATCAACGGTAGAGATATGGAGTTCCATAGAATTATATTGAGGGTGCTAATAGGAATGTATTTTTAAGAGCCACCTAGCTTCCTCGAAAGCCACGTCACACCATTTTAGACTTGACCTTTTTCTCTCCCCCTTAAATTGTAACGGTATTCCTTTATTATTATTTTTTTTTCCTGTTCTTAGTAGGAAAAATAAAGTCACATAAAAAAAAACTAAAAACATTTATTGAATACAAAAAAAATAAATAAATAAATTTAAGAATTACAAATAGTGTAATAAAAAAGCACGCCAGATTTTGGATTATAATGTAAAAGACAAAGTTTTGATGAGATCTTATAATAAAGCATATGGAGAAGTTACCAAAAAAAAAAAAAAAGCATATGGAGAAGTCCAAGGGCCAAAATTTCCCTTTAACTCTACGAAAGGTTGTTTTTATAATCAAGTATTATTTAGAGGTAAGTTGTTCTGTTGATAGAGAGCTTTCTTTCTCTTGTCTATGATGTCATTTTATTGAATTGTTTAATATCTTTGACAAATATATATGTCACAACTATTACATTCAATTTTGTACAAATGTTGTAAAATATAATATTAAAAAAAACACTTTTTCTAAAATTAGAACTTTAGGTGTTAGGGAAAAAAATAATGAAAAATTAACCAGAAGAGGCTGACTACATCCTCTTTTAACAACTTTTACGAATAGAGAGGGACTTTCAAAAAAAGAAAAAAATAATAATTATATGTATAAGGTCACGTGAGAATTAGGTAACCTCTTGCATTTAATTTTAAATAAACATTTGGAAAAATAATTTACCTATAACACTTTTTATTGATTTTTTTAATGAAATGGGCGTTATTTTATATTTAATATAATAAAATAAAAAATTGAGAGTGATAAATTTGAGGGAAAAAAACTATGCAAGATACATAAATAGAAAGTTCATCATAATTGTCTTTGAAATTATATTAAAATGCTCTATAATTCTTTTTTCATGATCTTCTACAAGTGTTTTTCTATAGAAGTTACAAAAATTGACTTTCGAAAAAAATATTTTAAATTTTTTTTATTGCTTTTTTTTATGGTCAATCCAAACTCTCCTAATCTCAGGTGGAAGTACTTTTTTGAAACCGAAAATTATTTTTTTAAGCACAAATAATCCAAACAAGACCGTACCCAACAAATTTAGACGAAATTATTTTGAATTATTTTATTAAGTTTTTTAATTAGTACACCAGTTTTTTTTTTGGCCAACATTAGTACACCAGTTTTACAACTAGCTTTTAGTTTAAAAAGATTTTGTAATTTATTTCACTTACTTTTTTACCTATGCATATTTGTTTATTATATTTATTTACTGATGGATGTAATGAAATGGAATTGTATATTTTGTAGTTTTTCATTTGGTCTTTTCATTAGCGGGTAGAAATTCAAATTTCACTTTTGGATATGTAAATTATTTTGTGACTAACTGTTAATCTTCAAAATGGAGGGGCCATGACCAAAAGATTAGTCACTGCTTTCAATAATGGATACCATAATTTAAAAAAAAAATTATATATTGCAAACAAGTTAAAATGTAAAAAGTATATTTGAGTTCTTTTTTACTTAGTAATATTTGGAATTTTTAAAACCATCAAACAAGTCCAACATCAACACATTTTAAGTTTTTTTTTAATGAAGTGAATTAATTTGTTAACATACTATAGAGTATTATTTTACAATTTTACAAATTATGAATAATTATTTCAATCTATTTTATCAATAATAAAAATAAAAAGTTGTTTATCTTCAAACTCTTTACATATATTATATATTTGTCAAATTTCTATTATTCATAGATTGACCCAATTGATAAAGAGTCGACTCATAACTCACAAGGGACTTATAACTCACAAAGTCACAAGTTCGATTCTCACTGCTGATATGAGGGCCTTGTTAATAGGCAATCTGTAAATACCTCTGCAAATTCTCATAAAGCTTGGAGGCCTGCCCCGGCTTTGGTGAGCCCCTGGGACTCAACTCGCCTAAACTTTAGTGTTAAAAAAAAGATATTGAAATATTCAAACTTATATAATAAAAATCTAACCGTAAGTAAAAATATATTGTATATTTAATTGTTTTCATAATAATAGTAATTTATTCATTATGTAAAAGGTTATTAGGAAATGAGGTGGCCTAGGTGGGTGTGAGTGTGACCAAACCCCCTCATACATAAACGACAAATAATTTATTCTCTGATTTGGGTGGGTTGGTGAAGAGGTTGATGCTTTAAGTAGTTGCACGTGACTCACGTGAATCATGTGTGTCACGTGACTGAGTTGGTCCTCTCTTCCACAAACCCAAGCTTACACGTGTAATAATCAGTTAAGCATTTCAATGAACCATTAATTACATGTACTTTTATTTTTTAAAAACTAGTATGAGACTCGTGTTTTCACACGGGTTTTTTCCTTATAATTTATATAATTGAGAATATCCTTCACATACATTGCCAATTAAGTTCATCCATCAAATGTTGTACTTCTGTGACATCAAGATCAACCATTCGTGTATACAGATTGGAAAAAAAGACAAATCCAAAATGTCATCTAAGTAAAGGAAAAGATATTATATATAAAGGAATCACCAATATATTTAGCATCGCCAGCCACCAGTTGCAGCTATGAATTGATCTGATCGGGAAAATTCACTTGAATTATATACATCATCTAATCAAGATGTAGAAAGTATGCATTACCAAGCAAATCAGAATCAAGATATGCTTATACTTACTTCCAAGATAGTGCATTCACATTCACAAAAAAGTTTATATAAATTCTCCACTTATTCAATTGATTTATTTTCATTTGCCACTTTGGAAGCCAAACCATCAACAACCATTGCAGCACCTTCATCAGTAATTCCTTTGAAAACATCAACAGGTACCTACTAAAACAAATGAGCACATCAAATAGATCTAGCAAAGCAAGGGTAATGATTCAATATGTAAAGATTAAAAAGATCATGACTCCTCCATGAGATTTAAATGATGGTTCCTGCAGCATAAAAATACAATTAATATTGAACAGAATGCTTTTTAATCTTTACATACAATTAATCCCATAATTTCCAATTAATACTTGAACATCTAAAATCTCATAAATAAAATACAATTAAAATGATAAAAGAATGATATAAGTTTCAACATAGTATAAAAAAGTATAACACTGTCATTTAAAATTTACTAAAAAATGAAACATTGCTTAACTTACTTCCTGCCATGGTGCTTTCTCAGTTTATATTTCTCCCTGTCAAGCACATCAAAACAAATAAGCATATCTTATTAGTGCTATTGTGAGAATATTCGCTATAAAAACATTGGCTAACTGGCTTATACCTATAAGGCTATAAAAACATTC
>QANZ01042825.1:0-10097 GCA_003254925.1 Chamaecrista fasciculata
TTATCAAATAAAATGATTGGCTCTAGGGCACAATCTCCAACAGATGATGCAGACGACGGCGACAGACGACAATGATGCAGATGACAACGACAGACGATGCAGATGCAGACGACGACGGAAGACGATAATGATGCAGACGTCGACGACAAACAATGATGATGCAAACCACGGCGGCGACGATCTTGACGACGGAGGAGAGAGAGAGAGAGAGAGAGAGAGAGAGAGAGAGAGAGAGAGAGAGAGAGAGGATGAGGAAGAGGACATCAGAGGAGAGAGAGCTTGAGCAAATGGTGGAATGGTTGGAAGAGTGAAGAAGAAGACGAAGAGACGTGGGATGATGAAGAGAAATTTATGTTTTTGGACAAATTCAATTGAAGTTTCAATTTCTGTTTTTTTCTTACATTTTGATCTTTTATAAAAAGAAAAGGACCTTAAAAATTTGTTTTAGGACCAAAATTAAACTTATCGCATAGTTCGTGGATCGAAATTTGATTTTTCACTGAGTCACAAGCATATTCCGTCTAAATTCTAATGGAAAAAAGTTCAAGTACTTAACCTGGGTAACGTCAAAACACACAGGTACCCAAAGTGAGACGTTTTAAACCACACAGCAGTGATGTGAAATCGGGCCAAACCACAGGTACATTTTATGTATTTTACCCAAAACTATAAAAAAAAATTAGGGTAAATTACACTTTGGTACCCTATGGTTCGGCCCTATTTCACTTTGGTACCCTGTGGTTTGAAACCTGACACTTTGGTACCCTGTGGTATTCTCCATTGACACTTTGATACCCTTTGGAGCTATTTTGTAATTTTAACCATATCAAATTTTTACAAAAATTACATATTGACCCCAAAATTTTTTTAAATTTTCATTTTAGTCCCTAAATAATATATATCCGGGGACCTATTTGAAAATTTTTTGGGGTCAATATGTAATTGTTGTTATGGTTAAAATTACAAAATAGCTCCAAAAGGTACCAAAGTGTTAATGGAGAATACCACAGGGTACCAAAGTGTCAGGTTTCAAACCACAGGGTACCAAATTGAAATAGGGTCAAACCACAAGGTACCAAAGTGTAATTTACCCAAAAAATTATGAAAATGCCCATAAAAGTTGATTTGATTAAGAACTAACCGGAAACTACAAAGTAGGGACTAAACTGAAAATTAGATAAAACTATACAAGTGGATAAAATATGGAGAAATACTTGGAGTTATCGGATGACTAAGTTATCATTGCACCACAAATGATATAGGGAATTCATACTCAGAGACCAAATTGACATTGCCATGAAAACTCATAGAAAAGATTAGTTAACCCAATCAATTAGCTGTTAAACAAGTAACTAATCAACCTAATCAACTAATCTACATCTCAATTAAGTCAAGATAGTTCCTAGAGCTAGTCTAATTAGCAATTAAACAATCATCAATCAAGATTCACACAATTAACACTAACACGGTAGAGCTTAAAACTAAGAGTATCGATAAAAGAGTCACATGTGATACAATAAAAAAAGATCTCAAGAAACACAATCAATATCATCAACTACATCAGAATTCAAGCTAAGTTCAACAACTAAACAAGAATCTCAAATAGAAAGACGATAAACTAAGAAAAACTCCTTAGACAATAGAATCTGGTGCTCTTACTTCATCATCCGCACTCCAAGCAAGGTTCCTAGCTGCTCATCAGTGGAGGAACACCGGCGCCGAGCCCTCCCACGTCAGAAACAACCATGGATGTGATTGAAGGTGAAGATGGAGGTGGAGAGAAGAAGGAGGCGTGAATGTTGGTGATGAAAAACGAGTTGGGTGGAGAGTAGTTAGGTTAAGAGATGGGTAATGGGTTCAAAAGGAACGAAATTGTGCTTGGATTTCGGGTCTAGTAGGTTAGGTATTGGGTCATTTAAGTTGGAGATTGAACCGAGTTCGAAATTATAACTTAGTGCAGAATTCGCGACTTCGCCAGTTGTTCCGCCAGATGCGTAACTGACAAACGTCATAAAAGTGAGGTTTCTTCATCGTTTCGCTCCCGACTTGATTTCGCTTCGATCCCGGCCTTCTTCCACTTCAATCTTTAGGTCTTTCGCTCCACAAAATCTAAGATAGATTATAAAACATTACAAAACACATCCAAAGACTTGTAGATAACATAGTATAATCCGGTTTGATCACTACTTCTTCAACATTACTTCCTCCATTTAAGTCCTGATTTAATCGCTGTTTAGTCCAACAACCAAATTATTTCTCTCTGGTCAGCCCTTGAGACCCATGAATCCATTTCTGTAACCTCAATTCAACACAAAAAAGGCAAAAAGAGGATAAGAATTAATACAATTACGCAGTAACTCAATACATATTCTCTAGAAAATGAAATTTGAAGAGGCAAGGATGAAGAATACCCCTCCAAATCTGTTCTCTCTTGGTTTCTATCCATTATGGCATTTTCGTTTCTCCAATTCTCTCTCAAACCTCACACAAAAATGGTATCGAAGACCCCCTATTCGACGCTTTTGGTCTGATAATTATAGGCAGGAATCATTTTGCAATTCTGCTCACACAACTAGGTTGAGTGCGTGGGTGGGCTATGTCTTCTCTTTTTCTTGTCAACTAGGTTCTCGTTGGCAAGGAAGTAAGAAAGAAGAAGGATATGGAGGCATGTGTTTGAGTCCGTCCTCTCTTTCTTTCTTTCTTTTTTATTTTTTAATTTTGGATTTTGTTATTGTTTTTGTTATTTTTGAGGAAGTAAAGTTAGGCTCTCGTTTTTTGTTGTGTTTTTTCTTAAGGCTAAAATTTCATTCATCACCTTGTAACTTTTATTGTTTTAAATTTGTGCTAAAGTCCTTTTCTCATAGAAACTAGAAGTCAAACACATAAAAAATTAATAGTCAAGGTCTTAAAATGATAATTTAGCCCAAATTTCTGTTAAATTTTGGACTGAGGACCCCTTAAGCTAACGGAGCAAACATCTGGACATCGAATTGCCACTTTTTAAACTACAAGGACCCGATCTCTACATACCACAAACTATAGGAACTTTCCTTGTAATTTACCTTTTTTTTCTAAACATTACATCAATTTTTAATTTTGTCTTTAATATTTTATTTCAATTTCATTCATAATATTTCACGCTTTATTCAATTTCATTTTTTTTACTAGTTTCTTTCAATAAATTAATAACAGACTCCATTCTGGTTTTTAACTAGCCTATGACCCGCGCGATGCGCGGGAGTTAAAGTTTTAGTTTCGTCTTCCGGTTGTTGCTCCATAATCTAGATTCATTATTAATACGACATAAATTTAATGACATAATAATGCAGTTGAGTATACTCTAGTTGAATGCTCCATACTTCGTATCCAACACTGACACAATTTGGATTGATTACATAAATTCGTAAGTGTTCGATGCATCGTTATAGTGTTCCGCATACATTTATGTTATTCCTGAATGNTAATATATCATAATGACAAAAAAAAATGTTATCATTAAACAAATTAATATATAACTATTAACTTTAGATTTTTATGACATCATTCTTCATTTGTTCTCTCTTTTTTTGATTGAAGGTGAGACAATTAAGATTTTACTTATTAAAATTTTATTAATTCAACTGTAAAATTATATATTGTTGAAATTGAGTTAAACTAAGATAAAATGGATAAAATTGTACAATTTTAAGATTTAAAACTTTTCACAACAATAAAATTTGCACAAAATGAAAATGAAATAAACACTCAAATTAATATTTATCATCTTGTCTGTCATCATATTTTATATCATCATATTTTCTATTATATTTCTCATCACTAACTTTATCACCACTATCATTACCATCCAAGTATTTATTTCACTTTCTATGTTATGTTATATCTGTTATGTTATATCGCTAATTTGTTATAATGACATTAAGATTAGACATTTAAATTGATTTTAATTAATTAATAAGTGTTAAATTCTAGATATATATGAAAATTCTAATGTATTTAAATTGATTAATGAAAATCTTGTCTTCAAAAATTGGGCAAAAAATTTGTTGGTACCCCTAATGTTGAGTTCAGTTTAAGTTATGCTCCCAACGTTTGTTTTGTGTCAGTTATGCCCCCAACATTTCACATAATTGTCAATTATACCCTCACCTCAATTTTTTTGGGCCAAAGTCCTATTTGGGTCCCTCAAGTTTGCTCAAAGTTTCATTTTGGTCCCTGAAGTCTCCAACGAACTTTTCAGCGAGATACACAACGACCCCTACGACTACGAAAACTCCTAATCAAAGGTTTTTTGACCTCCTGAGTTTAATGGCGGTCTGCATTTTTCAAACAAATGATCGAAAATATGATTTTCGGCTATTGTGTAATTTTTTCGGCTACTATATAATTTTTCGACAGCTTGCCAGTCATTTTTCCGTAAAATGGAGGCCGTCATTGAACTCGGGAGGTCAAAAACCCTAGGAATAAGAGTTTTTGTAGTCATCGGAGTCGCCGTGTATCTCTCTGAAAGGTTCGCCGGAGACTTGAGGGACCAAAATGGAACTTTGAGCAAACTTGAGAGACCAAAAAAGGACTTTGACACAAAAAAAATTGAAGTTAGAGTATAATTGACAACCATGTGAAACGTTGGGGGCATAACTGAAACTTACCTCAAACGTTAGGGATATCAACAGGTATTTTACCTAAAAAATTGACATTTGTATTTAGATAAATTTACTTTATGACTCAAGATTGGATTTTACACCTATTTCGAATTTTACTCAAGTATTTAAACTCTAAATTTTGACGAGTATGGTTGTAAATAATATAATCTAAAGTAAATTAATAATTCGATTTTTAAAAAATCACTGAGTTAATAATTTGGTCTTCGTAAAATTGAAATATATAATTTAGTCATTGAAAAATTAAAATGTTATATTTTTTTGTTTCAGAAAAATTAAAACGATATATTATTTTGTCTATAAAAAAGACTAATAAATATATTATTTTAATTTTGTAGTTATGAAACTTCATATTTTAATTTTTTAAAGGATTCAGTTGTTAGCTCAATGATGTTTTAAAAATTTAATTATTAATTTAGTTTCTAGGCTTAAGTGCACTTTTGGTCCCATAATTTTGATAAAAGTTTCAATTTGATCCCATAACTTTTTCTGTTGCAATTTTGGTCCCATAACTTCTCAAAAAGTGTCCCCGTTAGTCCCATGCTCAATTCCATCCATGTTTAGCCGTTAAATATGACGTGTCACAGTGAGTTGGATCATGATATGGCAAAGTCGGATGAGGTGGACTTAAAAAGGACCTATATGCAACATATTATAACATTTCAATATCCGAAACAAAAAAAAAGGGCCACTATGAAATTTTCACGCTCTCTCCTTCATCTTCTTCTTCTCCAACTTCCTTCGCGGCCATCGTCATCTCTTCACGCCATCAGAATCCGATGAAGCCAAATCACTCTCTCCTCCTCTTCGATTCCTCCTCCCATCTTCCCCGATCCGTGCTCGTCCGTTCGCGTACTGCTCACACGCCATCAGAATCGTGAACGGACTCGTCTCCCCTCACCGATCCAATCTTCCATATTTCGATCCAAGACCAATCTCGTCGTGCGACCCATTTTTTGACGGATATGGGTTGACGGAAGCCGCTGAGATCTCATAAAAAATTGAAATCTCATACCCATTTTTTGACGGAAGCCGCGAACGGACGAGCACGGATAGGGGAAGATGGGAGGAGGAATCGAATAGGAGGAGAGAGTGATTTGGCTTCATCGGATTCTGATGGCGTGAAGAGATGACGATGGCCGCGAAGGAAATTGAAGAAGAAGAAGATGAAGAAGAGAGCGTGAAAATTTCATAATGGCCTTTGGTTTTTTTTGTGTTTCTGATATTGAAATGTTATAATATGTTGCATATAGGTTCTTTTTAAGTCCACTTCATCCTACTTTGCCACATCATGATCCAACTCACTGTGCCACGTCATATTTAACGGCTAAACATGGATGGAATTGAGCATGAGACTAACGGTGACACCTTTTGAGAAGTTATTGAACCAAAATTGCAACAAAAAAAGTTATGGGACCAAATTGAAACTTTTGTCAAAGTTATGAGACCAAAATTGCACTTAAGCCTAATTTCTATAATCTATCTTTAAAAAATGTTGTTCTAACCTTTAAGGTAAAGTACGCCTAAATGAAATTGGTTCTCTTCAATATTTCATCCTCCTATGCTTTTTTATTCTTTAGTGAACTTCCCTTTTTTCAAATTTTTAATCGATTTTCAGTGCAATTTAATTTTCAAAGATTCATGTTAATTTAGTTTACTTTAATTTTAAATTATTAATTATGTGTAAAATATTAAATATTTTATTCTTATAATCTTATATATTCAATAAATAAAGTTTAAAATACTACATTTTTATATATAAATAAGTAGTTACAATTATAAAAATTAAACTAAATTTTATAAAAAGATTAATTTTTTGCTTCCTTTGAATAAGGAAAAAAAATACTAGTATTTCCGAAAAAAATTATATTCTATATATATAGAGATTGATCCCCAAAGATATTAGGTGGTTATAACCATTATAATTACCTCCTATATCTTTCACTCTCACATTAATCTTAACATATAAAAAATCATTTTTATCATTTTAAAGTAAACTCTTTCATCCTCTCAATTTCACTTCCTCTTTTTCTCAAATATTTCATTGGTTTTGACATTAAAGTGATTGAAGAAATTCAAGCCTCGCCCTCGTTGTGTCTTTTTTATAGGTTTCTCGCTTGATAGCTGGAGTTTTCCAATTTTGAATAATTATTTTATCAATATATATATATAGGCAAAAGTACTATTGACACCTTTAAAATATAGGATCAATTTTAATTATATCGTGAATTTGTTTCTGTGTCAATTATATATATCACAATATTTTATATTTGAGTCAATAATACCTTAAATTTGAAGGTATAATTAACAAAAATAAATTGAAATTACAAATAATAAAAAAAACTTTAAAACTAATTCTATATTTTGAAAGTACCAGAATACTTTTAGTTATATATATATATAATATATATAATATAAGAACCATTTTCATTATAAAAGGGGATAGGAATACAGCCTACTTCTGTAATGTAGTCAGAAAGAGGAGAGCTCAGAATAAAATCTGCAGAATTAAAGATAGCTCGGACCACTGGGTTGAGGATTACCAATGCATTGAAGGTATAGCTGTTTCATATTTTGAGAATATTTTCTCTGTAGATGATCTTGTGGTTCAGGAGGACCTGCTTGACTGGCTGAATAATATTACAATCCCTTGAATTTCAGATTCGCATGCGGTGCACCTGATCAAGGATGTAACAATGGAAGAAGTCAAGTTGGAAGTTTTTCAACTTAAGCCATTCAAAGCCCCTGGCTCTGACGGCATCTCGGCGGCGGTCTACCACAGGTACTGGTCTTTTATGCAGACAAACATTTTTAACCTGGTAAGGGACTTCTTTCATGGCAGAGCTAATCTTTCAACGATTAATTCCACTTTTATCTCACTCATTCCGAAATGTGATTCTCCTAAGACCTTTAAAGATTTCAAGCCCATCGGACTTTGCAATGTGATATATAAAATTATTTCAAAGGTTCTGGTCAACAGATTGTAGAATTTCATGGATGGTCTTGTTTCGCCATATCAGAATGCTTTTATAAAGGGCAGGTTGATTGCGAATAATATTTTCTTGACGTCGGAACTCATGTCCTTTATTCATAATGCTAGAAGAGGGAAGTCGTACTGGGGAGCTTTGAAAGTTGATATGGCTAAAGCTTATGACCGGTTGAATTGGAATTTTCTGGCTGTAGTGTTGAGACGTTTAGATTTTCCAGCTCAGTTTATTGATTGTCTAATGCACTGTGTCACTTCCCCTTCTTTCTCCTTGTTGCTGAATGGTCAAATCTCTACACAAATCAAGGTCAACAGGGGAGTAAGGCAAGGGGACCCGTTGTCTCCCTACTTGTTTATCATTTGTATGAACTTTTTGTCTTGCATTTTGAGTGATGCAGAAAAAGAGAAAAAGGTTCAAGGGATCTAGTTCGCCAGACGTGGTCCCTCAATTTCTAACCTTATGTATGCAGATGATTTGGTTATGTTCTTCAAGAATGACCAGAACGCCACTGCGTATCTCAAAAATGTCTAAAATGATTTCTGTGTCAGAGCAGGTTTGGCTGTTAATGTTCAGAAATCTAACATGGTTCTTAGCCCCAACACTCTAGCGGAGCTGAAGTCTTCCACGTCTGCCTTGTTTGGTGTGTCTACTTCGATTAAGCTTGGGAAATATTTGAGGGTATTCGTGGATGATAGACAAGATTTCAAACGGAACTCTGATGATCTTGTAGATAAAATCCATAACATTTTAGCGGGATGGAAAAGCAGACTACTCTCACAGGCGGGAAGACTGACATTAATTAAGTCCATCATGCAATCTGAACTTGTTTACAAACTTTCTTGTTTTCAGGCATCGAGACGAGTTTCAAATAGTATCAACAATGCAATGACTGATTTCTTCTGGGGTTAGAAAGGTGATATACCTCGTACTCATTTGCTCAACCAGGGAATTCTTTTTAAACAAAAAAAGTTGGGAGGTCTGGGCTTACGAGATACTGCCTTGGTTAATAAGGCTTTGCTTGCTAAACATACTTGGAGGATCATCGAAAGACCAAACTCAATTGTCTCGGCTTGGGTTCATAACAAGTATATTGCACCCCATTCTGATTTCCAGTTTAAATCAGGTCCCAAGGCCTCTCTCGCCTGGAAAGGAGTACGTCTCAATTCTCATCTTATCACTGACCACGTCAGATGGAAGGTCGGTAAGGGTGATCATGTCGATATACGAAGTAAGTTTTGGGGTCAACATGTTGATGGAAAACCTACTGGAATCCTGGTTAGTGATTTGTTGCGATATGACTCATATACTTGGGATATAGATAAGTTGAAGTTGGTTTGTTCAGATGATAATATCAGGCATATTCTCCGTGGCCCTCTCCCGAAGAGGAACCAACCTGATACCCTTATATGGACTCATGTTGCTACCGGGTCGTATACCACAGCTGCTGGTTATGCTCTGCTGTATAGGTCTCACCATCCTGATAATGGCAATATTGTACCTCCTAACTTTCCATGGAAGAACTTCTGGAAATCGAGAGCTCCTATGAGGATTCTGATTTTAGCCTGGAAAATTTGGCATGATGCTCTCCCGACCTTCTCAAACTTGAAGGCTCATCATCTCAGATGTGATGGTGGTTGCGCCTTCTGTGGATCCAGTGACGATTCTGTTGACCATTTCTTTCTCAAGTGTGACTTTGCTCGTGCTGTGTGGTTTGGCCTTACTGTCTCCGTTAGATCGAGAAGCATGCGATTTTATAATATACAAAAATGGCTCTGATTCTGGATTAGTAGGTGGAAAAACAAGCCTATGACGAATTATGATGATTGGCTGACAGTGCTAATTGGTCTTGACGTTATTTGGAAGCTACAGAATGACAGGGTCTGGAGGAACACTGCGATCTCGTCGATTTCCGCTATTCACATAATTAATAAGGATGTCTTTAATGTTTCTTTTAGTACTTGTTGTCCGTTTATGACTACTGATGATGTATGTAATAGATTAGACGTGTCTAGGTCTAGGTCAGTCAAGGATGATTATGATTCCACTCAGGCGGACACCTCGCGTTAGGTAGATTTTGATGTTTAGTATTTTTGTATTCCTCTCATCATTTTTCAATTATATCAAAAAAAAAAAAGAAAAGAAAGAAAAAAGATATAGGCTTCGTTTGGTAAGGTTGGAGGTATGTAAAGGAAAGGGTTTTACAAGGGAAAAATTGTGAGGGAAAGGAAAAGTAGTTGAGGGAATGTAAAGTAGGTAAAAATTGAAAGTGTTTGGTATAAAATGGTAGGGGAGGGAAAGTAAAATAGATATAGAAAAAAATGACAAAAATGCCCTTCCCACAACCACCACCAGACCGCCGCCTACCACCGCCGTCAACGGTGGTCGTCGCCGCCGTGCACGGTGGTCCACGGTGGTCGGAGCCGCCGTGCACGGTGGTCCACGGTGGTCGGAG
>QANZ01042855.1:0-18564 GCA_003254925.1 Chamaecrista fasciculata
ATCAAATAAAATGATTGGCCCTAGGGCACAATCTCCAACAGTTTTGGTCCCTAAGCACAATGGCAAATGCCGAATGTGCGTAGACTTCACGCATCTGAACAAGGCGTCCCCTAAGGACCTTCACCCGCTGCCTAACATTGACAAATTAGTGGACAACACCTGCGGGTACGCCACTTTGAGCTTCCTGGATGCCTTTTCAGGCTATAATCAGATCAAGATGAACCCTAAGGACGTCGACAAGACGACCTTCATTACTGAACAAGGTATCTACTGCTACAACGTCATGCCTTTCGGCTTGAAGAATGCAGGCGCTGTTGGAGATTGTGTCCTAGGGCCAATCATTTTATGTGTATTGTTTGAACATATTGTTTTGATTAATTTATAGATGATAAATTATGTTGTTATCATATTATTAGCATGTTTACTATGATAGCGTCCTTGATTAATTATGAGATAATTAATCTAAACTGTCCCTGGTCGATTATTCTCGTGGGAGCGTGAATGAACCAAGACCAGCATGACCTCGGTGTATAGAGATACATGCACTAGATGCTTTACGAGAGTCATGGTGCAATAAGTAAGGGGTTACAAGTTGCTGGACCGACCCGGAGAGTCCTGCATGGGTTTAGTCATAAGCGAGTCTCTCCTGTACACCTGTCACGATGCCCTTAGACCTGAGGTCTTGACTATTCCAGCGCTGTAGGTGTCAAACTTTGGCCTAGTCCAACGTTGCCTGTAGCAGGGTAGCCATACAGGCTAGGTATGGGTTTGATTGTTTACCGTGCTGAGGAATGTGGTTGACCAAGATGGAATTTTGTCCCTCATTAAGATGAGAGATATTTAACTGGCGCCCTCGATGAGTCTGTCCAAGGAATATGTGGCCACACAGGGAAATGGGACTAACTCAGGAAATCGAGAAAGTTATGGTTTGGATAAAGGATGACTTTCTCGTGCCTTATCCAGGACCAAAATATCGTGTGACAATAGGGATTTTGACAAGTTAATACTTAGGTTAAATCGGTTTTTGTAAAAATGATAACTCACGTGTTTTGGGTAGTTGTGATGGCTTGCTAGAGTCCGCTCTCGACTTGCGAGTCATAGAGATGACTTGCTGCCGAGGCCTGCTGGGTCACACACGAGCAAGATCAAGATGCCGTAATGGGACACGAATTAGGGTTAATTCGTGAGTCACTTTAGTGACACAATCTGAGACATAGTTGAATGTCTTAGGACATGAAATCTTGTCATAAAGGTTTTAAGTTTTTTAATTTGTCCGCTGCGCTTGGTCTGTGATTTCCCAACAGTGGTATCAGAGCCAGGCTAATTGTATGTTTATACTAGTTTCTGTGATATACATGAGATGTATGTTGGGTGTTTACTGTTTTCAATCGTATGCTTAAAGTTTTTGTGAAAATCAACCACATGTTTTTCGAACCTAATCTAAAAGATTGGTGCAAGTTTATGTATTTGATACATAGGAAATCAATTGGATTGATTTAAATAATTTTCTTGAATCTTGGTCGAACCCTATGTGTATTTTAGTTAAAATTGTTTTAATTATAATATTATAGGGAGGTCGAAATTTTAAATTTAGAATTTATTAATTTTGGGCCAATAATTCGAATTCTTAAATTTGATTCGTGAATTTTAATTATTGGTACAATACCTAATTTCAAGGAGGCATGTTAAATTGCATAAACCCTAATTGAACCACAATTAAAATCATTTTTCTTGTGTTTTTGTATGATAGCCATGTATGTTTTAAATATATGAATTGTTCATGTATGGATGTGGTGTTGGATATGGCTCTAGGTATTTTTGGTAAATACGGCCTGCGTGTCGTCTCCCTAAATTTCTGAATGTAATTTTATTTTATTTTTCACCTCAATGTAACTGAGGCTTTTCCAATGTAATTTTATTTTTCTTTTTTAGAAAAGTTCTCTCATTGGCTTGAGGGAATTTAGGGTAGATGGGCCATATCTAAACACGGTTATATTTGTGCATTTAGTATTTTGTATGTGATGCAATTTGCGCTAGATGTATGTTTAGTGGTGCGATTTTAACATGCAATGTTTTATTTTCACGCACAATTACGTATACGATACGAGCGTAGGATTTTGTATGAGATACAAAATTCGTGCATATGTTTATATGTATGCGATACATGGGGATAAACATTTGATACACTCGTTTAATTTTAAAATTGAATTTAAAATTGAACCAAAACGGAACCTTAAAGTTGAACCCTTTTAAAATCTTAAGTTTTAATGCCATCAATAAAACACCCTGTTAAAATCTTGTTCATCGTGGAGCGGTGATCGCCTCCACGACACGTATCTTCTTTGACCTTGAGGAGACACAGGTGAATGGAAGATTCAACGCAATGCCTTGTTGAAATCTTGGTTTGTTGGATGCGGTGATCGCCTCCGCAACACGTGTTCAGTGAGTCTTGATGATATGAGGTTGGGCTTCGGCCTCGTTGTTTTGAGCCTGGCCATTCACGAGTTTTAGTGTGACTTAATGGGGTTATCAAATCGGATTTGGATCTCAAGGCATTAGATGGGATAAACGTGCCATAATAAGTATCATATGATGATACAGTCCCATAAAGATCTAAGAGTCACATGAGATGTGATTGGTAAAGAGTTACCTACCTAAATAACCTAAGGGTGCATGATCGCCTCCGCGATGGTAAACTTTGGTGAAATATGGATCTTAGCCACTAATAATAATTTTGCCGGGTTTTATAAAACGGTGGATATATATAATTTTGCTAATTAAACTTTCATATCTTAAATTGTAGAATCAAATGGCAAACAATGTTAGTTCCACGTTATCACTACGATCTATCCTTGAGAAGGATAAGTTAGTTGGGACAAACTTCCTTGACTGGTTTCGTAATCTGAGAATTGTTCTCACCCAGGAAAGGAAGATGTATGTCCTAGAGAACCCTATTCCTGCGCAGCCTGCCAACAACGCTCCAAGAGCTCAAAGAGATGCTTATGAGAAGCATATCAGTGACTCTGTGGACGTTGCTTGCCTGATGTTGGCCACCATGGTTCCAGAGTTACAAAAGAACATGGAACTGATGGGGGCATATGAGATGGTTACGCATCTCAGGGAAATGTTCCAACAACAGGCTAGGCAAGAGAGGTTTGAGACCACTAAGGCTCTGCACTCTTGCAAGATGGCTGAAGGTGCATCTGTGAGTACCCATGTCTTGAAGATGAAGGGGTACATAGATCACCTTGGTAGGCTGGGATTTCCCATTGCACCGGAGCTGGCGACGGATTTGATCCTGAACTCGCTGCCCAGAAGTTATGACCAATTTGTCATGAACTTCAACATGAATGGCATGGAGAAATCTGTTTCTGAACTGCATGGGATGCTCAAGACTGCTGAGGCATCCATTAAGAAGGCTCCTAGCACTGTCTTGTTGGTTCAGAACAATAAGGGAAAAGGTAAGGGCAAAGGAAAGAGGAAGGGAAACGCCCCGGCTGGTGAGACCAAACCCGCGGCCAAGCCCAACCCTCAACCTGCCAAGAAGGCAGAGCCCTCCAAAGATGTAATTTTCTTTTTCTGCCAAAAGCCAGGACACTGGAAGAGGAACTGCAAATTGTATATGGAAGATCTAAAGAAGAAGAAGAGCGAAGCCTCTACTTCAGGTATCTATGTCATAGATGTTCATATTTCTACTGTAACCACTTGGGTATTAGATACAGCATGTGGTTCTCACATCTGTACAAATGTGCAGGGACTGAGAAACAGTAGGAAGCTGGACAGAGGTGAGGTGGACCTACGAGTGGGCAATGGAAAAAGGGTTGTTGCTGTTGCTGTGGGGACATACGAGCTAGAGGTGGTTACTCATACTTCATCACGTTCACTGACGACTTCAGTAGGTTTGGCTATGTCTACCTAATGAAGCACAAGTAAGAGTCTTTTGAAATGTTCAAGAGATTTCAAAATGAAGTAGAGAACCAACTTGATAAGAAAATCAAAGTTCTTCGAACTAATCGAGGTGGCGAGTATTTGAGTCAAGAATTCATTGATCATCTTAGAAGTTGTGGGAGTCTCACAACTTACCCCTCCTGGAACTCCACAGTGGAATGGTGTTTCTGAGAGGAGGAATCAGACTTTATTGGATATGGTCCGACCTATGATGAGTCAAGCTGATCTTCCGTCGTCCTTTTGGGGGCATGCTCTAGAAACTGCTGGTTTCACACTTAACCATGTTCCATCTAAAGCAGTTGAGAAGACACCATATGAGATATGGAATGGGAAGAAGCCCATTTTGTCTTACCTCAAGGTTTGGGGATGCGAGGTTTATGTTAAGCAACAACCTAACGATAAACTATCTCCCAAATCCCTTAACTGTTTATTTGTGGGATACCCCAAGGAAACAAGGGGGTATTATGTCTACTGCCCATCTGACAACAAAGTGTTTGTAGTCAGAAGTGGATTCTTTTTAGAAAGGGATTTTGTTTCCAAAAGAAACAGTGGGAGTAAGATAGATCTTGAAGAGGTTCAAGATCCACAAGACACTCTAGAGGCACAGACGGAAACTAGAGAAGAACCACAAGACGTTGTGAAAGCTCCTCTAGTGGCACAAGGACCACGAAGGTCTGATAGAACACGTTCTCAACCTCAAAGATATGGATTTTTGATGACTGAGAACAAGGATGTGTTGCTCATGGAGCGTGGTGAGCCTACCACCTATCAAGAAGCTATCGTGGATCCCAACTCTGAGAAATGGGTTGAAGCCATGAAGGCAGAGATGCAATCCATGTATGACAACAAGGTATGGACCTTAGTCGCTCCACCTGAAGGTGTAAAAGCCGTAGGGTGCAAGTGGATTTTCAAAGAGAAAACAGACATGGATGGGAAAGTCGTTCTCAATGAAGGACTTAGGAGAAGCTGCCTATATTCTAGGTATCAAGATCTATAGAGATAGATCTCGAAGGCTTCTTGGATTAAGTCAGAGTACATACTTGGATAAGGTACTGAAACGGTTCAGTATGCAAGATTCTAAGAAGGGATTCATACCGATGAATCATGGTTTAGTCCTGAGCAAGAAACAGTGTCCCAAGACACTTGATGAGCGAGGGCGCATGAGTGGCATCCCTTATGCCTCCGCAATAGGATCCATCATGCATGCCATGTTATGTACTCGACCCGATGTGTCGTTTGCCCTAAGCAAGACGAGCCGGTACCAACAAGACCCTGGAGAGGATCATTGGACCGCTGTCAAAAACATCCTTAAGTACTTAAGAAGAACTAAGGATGAATTCTTGGTTTAGGGTGGAACTGATGAGGAGCTATGTGTAATGGGTTACACAGATGCCAGTTTCCAAACCGATCAAGATGACTTTAAATCGCAGTCCGGATACGTGTTTCTCCTGAACGGTCGCAGCGTGAGTTGGAAGAGTTCCAAGAAGAGCACGATTGCTGATTCTACAACGGAGTGTGAGTATATAGCAGCATCAGATGCAGCGAAGGAGGCTGTGTGGATTAGGAAGTTCATCACTAAGCTAGGTGTGGTTCCGACCATTGTTGATCCCATAACCTTGTATTGTGACAATAGTGGGGCTATTGCACAAGCCAAGGAACCCCGGTTCCACTAGAGGAGATTATTGACAGAGGAGATATCAAGATATGTAAAGTAGCAGGCGAGGATAATGTTGCCGATCCTCTTACGAAACCCCTACCACGGGTTATATATGAACGACATGTAACGTCAATGGGGATTAGACGCATTGATGAATGTACCTAGTGTAGCAACAGTTCGATTAATGATTGTACCTAGTGCAAGTGGGAGTTTGTTGGAGATTGTGCCCTAGGGCCAATCATTTTATGTGTATGTTTTGAAAATATTATTTTGATTAATTTATAGAAGATAAATTATGTTGTTATCATATTATTAGCATGTTCACTATGATAGTGTCCTTGATTAATTATGAGATAATTAATCTAAACTGTCCCTGGTCGATTATTCTCGTGGGAGCGCGAATGAACCAAGACCAGCATGACCTCGGTGTATAGAGATACATGCACTAGATGCTTTACGAGAGTCATGGTGCAATAAGTAAGGGGTTACAAGTTGCTGGGCCGACCCGGAGAGTCCTGCATGGGTTTAGTCATAAGCGAGTCTCTCCTGTACACCTGTCACGATGCCCTTAGACCTGAGGTCTTGACTATTCCGGCGCTGTAGGTGTCAAACTTTGGCCTAGTCCAACGTTGCCCGTAGCAGGGTAGCCATACAGGCTAGGTACGGGTTTGGTTGTTTACCGTGCTGAGGAATGTGGTTGACCAAGATGGAATTTTGTCCCTCATTAAGATGAGAGATATTTAACTGGCGCCATCGATGAGTCTGTCCAAGGAATGTGTGGCAACACAGGGAAATGGGACTAACTCAGGAAATCGAGAAAGTTATGGTTTGGATAAAGGATGACTTTCCTGTGCCTTATCCAGGACCAAAATATTGTGTGACAGTAGGGATTATGACAAGTTAATACTTAGGTTAAATCGGTTTTTGTAAAAACGATAACTCATGTTTTTGGTAGTTGTGATGGCTTGCTAGAGTCTGCTCTCGACTTGCGAGTCATAGAGATGACTTGCTGCCAACTTCACGTGGGGCCTGCTGGGTCACACACGAGCAGGATCAAGATGCCGTAATGGGACACGAATTAGGGTTAATTCGTGAGTCACTTTAGTGAAACAATCTGAAACATAGTTGAATGTCTTAAGACATGAAATCTTGTCTTAAATAATATCCATGTTTGTAATTTTTAAATTTGTTGGACAAGTTTAAATATATTAATTGATAAATAGTTAATTTGATTAATCTATTTATAATTAAATTCTTGTTTATAATATTAGGGAAAGATAGATTAAATACATTTCCTAAAAGTTAAGAGATTATTGATTTATTAAATTCTCCAATATTAGGATAACAAGGGAGAGGGTGGCGCCTCATATGTATTGATTTAATAAATAAAAATGTTTTGTTAATTAAATCAAGATTTGAATTTGAATTCAAGATATGATTTTGATTTCAAGATTCAAATTTTGAATTAAAAGATATTAAGGTAATATTTTAATTCAATATTGTTGGGAATTAACAAGTTGGTTATAACTACCTAAGAGTTTGGGTTGTTATTGAATTCCTCTTAAACAAGATGAGGATGGCGCATATCTTGAATTCTTGGGGAGCAAGATTTGATCTTGCATTTTGAATTTAAATTATATGTGCAATTCGAATTTTATGATTCAAGATATTAAAGTAATATTTTAATTATAAAATCAATTCCTCATGACTCATTCCAACCAATGGGATTTGAGCAATCAAGATTTGATTTCAAGATTTGATCTTGAGGTGTGAATTTCAAATTTCCTTTTGAATTATAATATTAGTGTAATATTATAAATCAAGATTCCCTGAATTATATTAATTATAGAATTAAGATATTCAAGATTTTAGGGATTCACTAATTGGATTATGATTCCCTAATTTTAGGAATGAGGATATTATAAATACCCACACACTAGGCATAGGCGCCTAACACAAGTGAGTTAGCATTTTTGAGAGTCAAAAATTCGCCAACCCTAGTTTTAAGAGAGAGAGTCGATTTTCTTCTTAGAGAGAGAAAGTTCGACCTACATCATATAATTCTAGGATCTTTGTGTGTGAGTTGCGCCAATCAATCATGAGGTTCAAGAACTATTCTTGATCATTCAAGAACCGTAGATAAAGTTCCCGTATTCACTTGGGAAGAAGTGAAGGAGGCTAGCACCTAGGCATCTGCCAAACTGCTCGTGTGGATCACCGGTAGAGGAAGGACACTCGGAGTGGACTTCTCAGATTCGGGAACACGACAAGACACCGATTGAAATATAGGTAAACATCTTTACTTTTCTAGTATAAATATAATTAGTGGATCCTGGAAGGAATCACAGAGTTAGCATATTTAAAGGTTTTAACTTTTTTAATTTTTCCGTTGAGCTCGCTCTGTGATTTCCCAACAGGCGCCACATATCAGAGAATGATGGATCGCTTCTTCAAGGACAATGTGGGGAAAAACATTGAGGTCTATGTCGACGACATGGTCGTCAAAACAAAGGCTGGCGGCGACCACCTCGATGACTTGCAGGAAATCTTCCAGATTCTCCGCCATTACAGACTACGCCTCAAGCCCGCCAAGTGCGCCTTCGGGGTCGCCGGGGGCAAATTCTTGGGCTTCATGATTTCCCAGCGCGGGATAGAAGCAAACTCGGATCAGTGCCTAGCCATCCTGGACATGACATCGCCCAGGACTCTGAAAGAGGTGCAACGCCTCAACGGTCGCATAGCTGCGCTCCACCGTTTTCTCGCAAGGTCGGGCGACCGCTGCTTGCCCTTCTTCAAAACTTTGAAAGGAGGTAAGAACTTCACCTGGACCGACGAATGTGAAAAGGCTTTCCAGGAGCTAAGGGCTTATCTCAGCCGATCGCTAATCCTCACAACCCCTTCCCCAGGATGGCCCATCTATGTATACCTTGCCGTGACCGATGTGGAAGTGAGCTCTGTCTTGATCATCAAAGACAAAGACGAACCTTGACCCTTGGAGATTGTGAAATCTTGGTGGAGAGATGATTGATAGAGGTGATGTCAAGATATGCAAAGTAGCAGGCGAGGATAATGTTTCTGATCCTCTTACGAAACCTCTAGCACGGGTCGTGCATGAACGTCATGTAACGTCGATGGGGATTACACACATTGATCAATGTACCTAATGTAGGCACAGTTGGATTAATGATTGTACCTAATGCAAGTGGGAGTTTGATGGAGATTGTGCCCTAGGGCCAATCATTTTATGTGTATGAACATATTGTTTGACTGATTTATGGATGATAAATTGTGTCGTTATCATATTATTAGCATGTTTACTGTGATAACAATCCGTGATTAATTATGAGATAATTATTCTAAATTGTCCCTGGTCGATTATTCACGTGCGAACGTGAATGAACTAAGACCAACATGACTTCGGTGTATAGAGATACACGCATGTGATGCTTCTCGAGAGTCATGGTGCAATTATGTAAAGGGTTACAAGTTGTTGGACCGACCCGGAGAGTCCTGCATGGGTTTAGTCATGAGCTAGCCTCTCCTGTACACATGTCATGATGCCCTTAGACCTGAGGTCTTGACTATTCCGGTGTTGTAGATGCTGAACTTTGGCCTAGTCCAACGTTTCCCGTAACAGGGTAGCCATACAGGCTAGGTACGGGTTTAGTTGTTTGCCGTGCTGAGGAATGTGGTTGACCAAGAAGGAATTTTGTACCTCATTAAGTTGAGAGATATTTAACTGGGCCCCTCGATGACTCTGTCCAAGGAATGTGTGGCCACACAGGGAAATGGGACTAACTCAAGGAATCGAGAAAGTTATGGTTTGGATTAAGGATGACTTTCCCGTGCCTTATCCGTGACCAAAATATCGTGTGACAATAGGGATTATGACAAGGTGGTACTAAGGTTAAGTTGTTGATGTTAAAGCGACAACTCACGTGTTTTGTGTAGTCGTGATGGCTTAGAGTCCGCTCTCGACTTCTGAGTCATATAGATGGCTTGCTGCCAACTTCACGTGAGGCCTGCTAGGTCACACATGAGCAGGATCAAGATACTGTAAAGGGACACGAATTAGGGTTTATTTCGTGAGTCACTTTAGTGACACAATTTAAGACATAGTTGAATGTCTTAGGACATGAAGTCTTGTCTTAAATAAGATCTACATTTGTGATATTTAAATTTGTTAGACAAGTTTAAATATATTAATTGTTAAATAGTTAATTTGATTAATCTATTTACAATTGGATTCTTATTTAAAATATTAGGAGATAATGAGTTGATTAAGTCTCCTAAAAGTTAGGGGATTATTGATTTATTAAATTCTCTAATATTGAAAGGATAACAATGAGGGTGGCGCCTCATTCTTGTTTTAATTAATAAAATGCGATTTTGTTAATTTGAATTCAAGATCTGAATTTGAATTCAAGATTTGAAATTTGAATTCAATATTCAAATTTGAATTAAGATATTACGGTAATATTTTAATTCAATTTGTTAAGGATATTAATAAGATATGATAACTTCCTAAGAGGTAGAATTGTTATCTTATTTATTAAATTCCTATAAAAGGATAATAGGAGGTGGCGCATTCTTGGGGAGTGGAGTGCAAGATTTGATCTTGCATTTTGAATTTCAAGATTGCATTTTGAATTTAAATTAAGATATTAGTGTAATATTTTAATTAAGAATTCAAATCCTCCTGACTCATTCCAACCAATGGGAATTGGGCATTTAAGATTTAGTTTTCAAGATTTGATCTTGAAATTTAAATTTAAATTGCCTTTTGATTTTGAATTATAATATTAGTGTAATCTTATAATCAAAATTAGTAATTCCCTATTTTCATGAGTTAGGAATGTGATTCTCCCTATTTAAAGAGAGCAAGTCGCCTAGCCCAAGAGAGAGAGAAAAAATTCGCCTATTCCAAGTGGGTGAAAGAGAGTTTTGTGAAAACCCTAAAAACTTAAGGGTTTAGGCGAGTTGTGTGAAATAGAGAGAGAAAGTCGCACAACCCTAGAGTTGTGTGTCCAAGAATTTGATTCTTGGTTCTGCGTCACCAAATCTTGGAGTTTTCAAGAAGTGTTCTTGAGAACTCAAGATTGTAGATCGGTTCCCGGAATCTCTTGGAGAAGAGATTGAAGGCTAGCACCTGGGTATCTGCCAAACTGTTCGTGTGGATCACCGGCAGAGGAAGGACACAGACCTGTTGACTTCTCGGAATCGCAAATTTCAAAGCAACCTTTTGATTTAGGTAGTAAACTTCTTTTCTCGCTGGTATAAACACCAATAGTGGATCCTGGGTGGAGATTATTAGTTTTTTTGCGAAAATTTTAATTTTGCACTTTTTCCGCTGCGCTCGCTCTATAATCTCCAACAATCACAACAAATATACTATGAAAAATACCCTATAAGTGCAGGTAGAGGTAATGTTGAATGGTGGCTTTAGGACTTTTCTGATGCTATGTGATGGGATATATGAGAAGAAAAGATATAACAACATGGATTTAAAGGAGTGAGATGAAGGGGTCCCATTTTTCGACGATCATGTTACTTTTAACGCCAAAAATGTAAGGATGTTATTTGACCCCATAAATAAAATAGAGGAAACCTACTATTTGGTCCCTCCGTTTTCAAAATTTTAACTATTTGCTCCCTGCATTTTTGAAATAAACTATTTAGTCCCTAAAAAGTTAGAAATGTCAACTCTGTTGGGAAATTATAGAGCGAGCGCAGCGGAAAAAAGCGTAAATATTAAAATTTCGCATGTCTATAATTTCCTTCCAGGATCCACTATCTATGTTTATACTAGTAAGGGAAGATGTATACCTAAATTTCAAACGGTGGCTTTGAAACTTGCGAGTCCGAGAAGTCCACAGCAACGCGTGTCCTTCCTCTGCCGGTGATCCACACGAACAGTTTGGTAGACACCTAGGTGCTAGCCTCCAATCTCTTCTTCCCAAGAGATCACGGGAACCCAATCTACGGATCTTGATTTTTCAAGAACAATTCTTGAACCCCAAGATAAAGTGGCGCACCAAATGAGATGAACCAAGAACTACTTTCTTGGCGCCTATCTCTCTTCCCACACACACATGACACCTCAAGCCCTAAACCTTTTAGGGTTTCTAGTCGAATTTTCTCAAGCCCTAAACTCTTTTAGGGTTAGTCGAATTTTCCTCCCCACTTTAGAATAGACGACTTTTCTCTCCTTTTCTTAGGGTTGGCGAGTTGTTGTGTGTCTCATAGGGTTATGAGACTTGTGTGGTGTTTAAATAGAGTCATATCAGGGAATCACATTCCCTAACTCATGAAATTAGGGAATTATAATAAAGAAAATAGGGATTTCAATTTTGATTATAATATTGCACTAATATTATAATTCAAAACTAAAAGGAAATTCAAATTTAAATTTCAAGATCAAATCTTGAAAACTAAATCTTGAATTCCCAATCCCCATTGGTCAAGAGGATTTGAATTCCTAATTAAAATATTACATTAATATCTTAATTTGAAATTCAAGATGCAATCTTGAAATCCAAAATGCAAGATCAAAAATTGCCCATTGGATCAAGCCATGCGCCATCCCCTCATATTTATCCAGGAATTAATAATTAAAATAACAGCCCTAACTCTTAGGAAGTTATAACTAACTTATTAATTTCCCCAACAAATTGAATTAAAATATTACCCTAATATCTTTAATTCAAATTTGAATCTTGAAATCAAGATCAAATCTTGAATTCAAATTCAAATCTTGATTTGAATTAACAAAACATTTCCATTAATTAAAATCAAGAACCATGAGGCGCCACCCTCCTTCCTTGTTATCCTAATATTAGAGAATTTAATAAATCAATAATCTCCTAACTTTTAGGAGGCTTATCCAATTTATTATTCCCTAATATTTTAAACAAGAATTCAATTGTAAATAGATTAATTTAATTAACCATTTAACAATTAATATATTTAAATTTGCCTAACAAATTTAAATATCATAAACTTAGATATTATTTAAGACAAGACTTCATGTCCTAAGACATTCAACTATGTCTTAAATTGTAACACTAAAGTGACTCACGAATTAACCCTAATTCGTGTCCCTTGACGGTATCTTGATCCTTCTCGTGTGTGACCCAGCAGGCCTCACGTGAAGTTGGCAGCAAGCCATCTCTATGACTCACAAGTCGAGAGCGGACTCTAGCAAGCCATCATCACGACTACCCAAAAACACGTGAGTTTATCGCTTTAAGGCCAAATCGACTAAACCTTAGTACCACCTTGTCTTGATCTCGATTGTCACACGATATTTTGGTCATGGATAAGGCACGGGAAAGTCATCCTTAATCCAAACCATAACTTTCTCGATTCCTTGAGTTAGTCCCATTTCCCTGTGTGGCCACACATTCCTTGGACTGACAAATTGAGGGGCCCAGTTAAATATCTCTCAACTTAATGAGGGACAAAATTCCTTCTTGGTCAACCACATTCCTCAGCACGGTAAACAACCAAACCCGTACCTAGCCTATATGGCTACCCTGTTACGGGCAACGTTGGACTACGCCAAAGTTCGACATCTACAACGCCGGAATAGTCAAGACCTCAGGTCTAAGGGCATCGTGACAGGTGTACAGGAGAGGCTAGCTCATGACTAAAACCCATGAAGGACTCTCCAGGTCGGTCCAGCAACTTGTAACCCCTTACATCATTGCACCATGACTCTCGTAAAGCATCGTATGCATGTATCTCCAAACACCGAAGTCATGCTGGTCTTAGTTCATTCACATTCCCACATGAATAATCTACCAGGGACAGTTTTTAGAATAATTATCACATAATTAATCAAGGATTGTTATCATAGTAAGCATGCTAATAATATGATAACGACTCAATTTTGTTGGAGATTGTGCCCTAGGGCAATCATTTTATGTATATGTTTTGAACATATTGATTAATTTATGGAGATAAATTATGTTGTTATCATATTATTAGCATGTTTACTATGATAGCGTCCTTGATTAATTATGAGATAATTAATCTAAATCCGTCCCTGGTCGATTATTCTAGTGGGAGCGAGAATGAACTAAGACCAGCATGACCTCGGTGTATGGAGATACATGCACTAGATGCTTTACGAGAGTCATGGTGTAATGAGTAAGGGGTTACAAGTTGCTGGACTGACCCGGAGAGTCCTGCATGGGTTTAGTCATTAGCTAGTCTCTCCTGTACACCTGTCACGATGCCTTAGACCTGAGGTCTTGACTATTCCGGCGTTGTAGTTGTCAAACTTTGGCCTAGTCTAACGTTGCCCGTAGCAGGGTAGCCATAAGGGCTAGGTACGGGTTTGGTTGATTGCCGTGCTGAGGAATGTGGTTGACCAAGATGGGATTTTGTCCCTCATTACGATGAGAGATATTTAACTGGCACCCTCGATGAGTCTGTCTAAGAAATGTGTGGCCACACAGGGAAATGGGACTTACTCAGGAAATCGAGAAAGTTGTGGTTTGGATTAAGGATGACTTTCCCGTGCCTTATCCATGACCAAAATATCGTGTGAGAATAGGGTCTATGACATGGTGGTACTAAGGTTAAATCGGTCATTTTGATAGAACGATAACTCACGTGTTTTGGGTAGTCGTGATGGCTTGCTAGAGTTCACTCTCGACTTGTGAGTCATAGGGATGGCTTGCTGCCAACTTCACGTGGTGCCTGTTGGGTCACACATGAGAAGGATCCGGACACCGCTTAAAGGGCACGAATTAGGGTTAATTCGTGAGTCACTCCGGTGACACAATTTAAGACATAGCTAAATGTCTGGGACATAAAGTCTTGTCTTAAATCTACGGTTGAGATATTTAAATTTGTGGGACAAGTTTAAATATATATTAATTGTTAAATAGTTAATTGGATTAATTTATTTACAATTATAATATTAGGGAATAATAAATTAGATAAGGTTCCTAAAAGTTAGGAGATTATTGATTTATTAAATTCACTAATATTAGGATAAAATAGGATGAGGGTGGCGCTTCATATAAGGAGATTTTAATTAATGGAAATGTTTTATTAATTAAAGTCATGAATTTGAAATTCAAGATTTGATCTAGATTTCAAAGATTCAAAATTTGAATTAAAGATATTAGAGTAATATTTTAATTCAAAATCTTTGGAAGATAATAAGTTGGTTATAACTTCCTAAGAGTTAGGAATGTTTTTGATTTATAAAATTCCAAAGAAAAGGAGAGAGGGGATGGCGCATTCTTGTGGGTCCAAGGAGGAAGATTTGATCTTCCAATTTGCTTCTCAAAGATTGCATTTTGAATTCAATTAAGATATTAAGGTAATATTTTAATTAAGAATTCAAGTCCTAAAATTATAATATTATTGTAATCTTATAATTTTATAATTTGATAATCCATTAATTTAGGGATTCCCTAATTATAATTATCAAAATTCCCCAACTCTATAAATAAGGCCAAGCAAGTCGACTTGACAACCCTAGTTCACATAAGTTAATTTTTGCTTTCTTCTTTTGTGAGACAAGAGGAAAAAGTCGCCTAGCTCAAAACCTAGAGAGAGAAACTCCTTCTTCTCCAAGAGTGTGAGAGAAATCGAGTTGTCCCATAGCTAGGGTTTTGAGAGAAAAACAAGAAGGTGTTCTTGTTGATTGCGCCACCATCCTTTTAAGATTCAAGAATTGTTCTTGGATTTTAAGAGCCGTAGATTGTGTTCCCAAGCTCTTTTGGAGAAAAGAACAGAAGGCTAGCACCTTGGTGTGGATTACTGGCAGAGGAAGGACGCTTCGTGTGGACTTCTCAGAATTGCACCGTTCAACCGGACCGATTGAAACTATGAGGTATAACTTTTTCCTTCACCAGTTTAAATTCAGCTAGCGGATCCGTAGGGAAATCATTGAGTGGCGTTTTATTGTTTTTGGCGTTTAATTTTAATTTTTTAATTCTCGCTTCCGCTGCGCCGCCTTGATGATTTCCCAACAGTGGTATCAGAGCCACGTTAGTTTTGAATTTAATACTGGTTTTGGTGAATTGTACATGTGATGTATGATGTGTGTTTACCGCTTCCAATCATATGTTTGGTTTTACGAAAATCCACCGAAAAGTTTTATTTAAAAACTCAATCTATGAAAAGGTGCAAATTTTATGTATATGATACATATAAAATCAATTGGATTGATTTGGAAATTTTTCTTGAAATTTTAAGGCCAAAGTCGAAATCCCTATATAATTATAGTTAAAAATGTCTTAATTATAATATTATGGGGTGGCTGGAAATTTATTAAAATTATGAATTTTAAAATTTTGGGGTAATAATTTAAAGGGTAAATTACACTTTGGTACCCTGTGGTTTGACCCTATTTCACTTTGGTACCCTGTGGTTTGAAACTTGACACTTTGGTACCCTGTGGTATTCTCCTTTAATACTTTGGTACCCTTTGGAGCTATTTTGTAATTTTAACCATAAGAAATTTTGCAAAAATTACATATTGACCCCTAAATTTTGTTAAAGTTTTCATTTTAGTCCCTAGATAATATGTATCTAGGGACCTATTTGTAATTTTTAAAAACTTTTTGGGGTCAATATTTAATTTTTGCAAAATTTATCATGGTTAAAATTACAAAATAACTCCAAAGGGTACCAAAGTGTTAATGGAGAATACCACAGGGTACCAAAGTGTCAAGTTTCAAACCACAGGGTACCAAAGTGAAATAGGGTCAAACCACAGGGTACCAAAGTGTAATTTACCCTAATTTAAATTCTAGAATGAGATTCTTGAATTTTATAATTATTGATATAAGGCCCAATTTCAAGAAAGACATGTTAAAATTGCACAAACCCTAATTAAACACATTTTAAAAATTGTTTTGGTATGTGTTGTTGTATGCCGTGTTTGACATGATATTATGTGAAGTGTTCATATGTGTTATGTGGTGTTGGATATGGCTCTAGGGTTTTTGTAAATACGGTCTACGTGTCGTCTCCCTATACTCTTGATGTAATTTTACATTTTTGTTATACCTCAATGTAACTGGGGTTTTTCACAATGTAAATTTTTATTTTTCTTTTTAGAAAAATTCTCTCATTGGCTTGAGAGGATTATAGGGTAGATGGGCCATATATAAACACGGTATGTTTTATGCATTTAGTTTTGTATGAGATGAAATGCGCTAGATGTATGCCTAGGGGTGCGAATTTTAACATGCTTTATTTAATTTTACACTACAACGTATATGATACGAGTGTGGGATCTTGTATGAGATACAAAATTCGTGCCTGTGTTTATATGTATGAGATACATGGGAAATAAACACATGGCACAACTCATTTAATTTTAAATTAAAACGGAACCTTTTAAAAATCTTAAGTTTTATTGCCATCAATAAAAACACCCTGTTGAAATCTTGTTCATCGTGGAGCGGTGATCGCCTATGCGACACGTATCTGCCATGACCTTGAGGAGACACAGGTGAATGGGAGATTCAACGCAATGCCTTGTTGAAATCTCGGTTTATTAAATGCGGTGGTCGCCTACGCGACACGTGTTTAGTGGGCCTTGATGATATGGGGTTGGGCTTCGGCCTCGTTGTTTTGAGCCTAGCCATTCACAAGTTTTATTGTGTGACTTAATGGGGTTAAATCGGATTTGGACCTCAATGCATTAGATGGGATAAACATGCCATAATAAGTATTATATGATGATACAGTCCCATAAAGATCTAAGAGTAACATGAGATGTGATTGGTAAGGAGTTACCTACCTAAATAACCTAAGGGTGCATGATCGCCTACGCGACGGTAAACTTTGGTGAAATATGGATCTTAGCCACTAATAATAATTTTGCTGGGTTTTATAAAATGGTGGATATATATTTTGCTGATTAATTTTCATATCTTAGTTGTAGAATCAATGGCAAACAATAGTTCAACGTTAGCACTGCGATCTATCCTTGAGAAGGATAAGTTGTCTGGGACAAACTTCCTTGACTGGGTTTTATAATTTGAGAATTGTTCTCACCCAACGAAGGAAGCTTTATGTCCTAGAAATCTAAGTTAAAAGGGACGAACTTCCTTGACTGGTTTCATAATTTGAGAATTGTTCTCACCCAACGAATGAAGCTTTATGTCCTAAGAATCCCTCCCCTGAAGAGCATGCCAAGGACGCTCCAAGAGCTCAAGGAACTGCTTGTGAGAAGCACTTCAATGACTCTATGGACGTCGCTTGCCTGATGCTAGCCACGATGGTTCAAGAGTTGAACACGGGAATATTGTCGGCTTTTGAGAATGGTCACACATCTCAAGGAAACGTTCCAGAACCAGGGGAAAGGGAAGGGCAAACGAAAGAGGAAGGGAAACGCCGTGGCTAGTGAGACCAAGCCAGCGGCTAAGCCTAACCCACAACCTGCCAAGAAGGCAAAGCCCGTAAAGGATGCAGTTTGCTTTTTCTGTCAAAAGCCAGGACACTGGAAGAGGAATTGCAAACTGTATATGGAAGATTTGAAGAAACAGAAGAAAGGCGATGATGATGGAGATTGTGCCCTAGGGCCAATCATTTTATTTATGTGTTATTTGAACATATGTATTTTTGATTAATTTATAGAGATAAATTATGTTGTTATCATATTATTAGCGTGTTTACTATGATAGCATCCTTGATTGATTATAAGATAATTAATCTAAAACTGTCCCTGGTCGATCATTCACGTGGGAACGTAAATGAACCAAGACCAGCATGACCTCGGTGTATAGAGATACATGCACTAGATGCTTCTCGAGAGCCATGGTGGAATTTTGTAAGGGTTACAAAATTACTGGACCGACCCGGAGAGTCCTGCATGGGTTTAGTCATAAGCGAGCCTCTCCTGTACACCTGTCACGATAGCCTTAGACCTGAGGTCTTGACTATTCCGGCATTGTAGTTGTCAAACTTTGGCCTAGTCCAACGTT
>QANZ01042855.1:20522-42480 GCA_003254925.1 Chamaecrista fasciculata
CTTTCGGCCAAACCCTCGTCTTCTTCCTCTTATAATTGTGTTTTAAAACACTTAGGGGAAAACTACATTTCTTCCCCCCAATCTTTCTATTTCCTCTCTAAATACTCCCTTAGTTACACTCCAACTTTACAAATAATTCACAATTGAATCCCTCCTTATCTCCTACCAGCCAATAAGCCTTTTCCAACACTTTACTTAATTTTCATTCTCAACCACAATAATTTTCCAAACTTGCAATTTGGTCCTTTCCTCCATCATGTCTAATTTTCTTATTTTATAAAAATTATCACTTTAATTCCTTAAAACTTATTTCTCTTCCACAATAAAATTTTCCTCTTCAAGATTACTCTCTTATAATTATTTTGAAACCACCCAAACTTTATTTTCTTTCAAATAGGTCCTTTCTCAAAAATCGGGGTGTTACATTACCCCTCCTGGAACTCCACAGTGGAATGGTGTTTTTGAGAGGAGGAATCAGACTTTATTAGATATGGTCCGATCTATGATGAGTCAAGCTGATCTTCCGCCATCCTTTTGGGGGCATGCTCTAGAAACTGCTGGTTTCACACTTAACCGTGTTCCGTCTAAGGCAGTTGAGAAGACGCCATATGAGATATGGACTGGGAAAAGGCCCAGTTTGTCTTACCTCAAGGTTTGGGGATGTGAAGTTTACGTTAAGTAACAGCCTAACGATAAAATATCTCCCAAATCCCTTAAGTGTTTATTTGTGGGATACCCCAAGGAAACAAAGGGGTATTATGTCTACTGCCCATATGACAACAAAGTGTTTGTGGTCAGAAGTGGATTCTTTTTAGAAAAGGATTTTGTTTCCAAGAGAAACAGTGGGAGTAAGATAGATCTTGAAGAAGTTCAAGATCCACAAGACACTCTAGAGGCGCAGACGGAAACTAGAGAAGAGCCACAAGACGTTGTGGAAGCTCCTCTAGTGAAACAAGGACCACGAAGGTCTGATATAACACGTTCTCAACCTCAAAGATATGGATTTTTGGTGACTGAGAACAAGGATGTGTTGCTCATGGAGTGTGGTGAGCCTACCACCTATCAAGAAGCTATCGTGGGACCCAACTCTGAGAAATTGGTTGAAGCCATGAAGGCAGAGATGCATTCCATGTACGACAATAAGGTATGGACCTTAGTCGCTCCACCTGAAGGTGTAAAAGCCGTAGGGTACAAGTGGGTTTTCAAGGAGAAAACATACATGGATGGCAATGTCAACGTCTTCAAGGCGAGGCTAGTTGCAAAGGGGTTCACTCAACGTCATGGTATTGACTATGACGAAACGTTTTCCCCTGTTGCAATGGTCATGTCCATTAGGATCTTGCTTGCCATAACCGCATATTATGAGTATGAGATATGGCAAATGGATGTCAAAACAACATTCCTTAATGGAAGGCTGCCCGAGGATGTGTACATGACACAACCTGAGGGGTTTGTATGTCCAGAGGAACCAGAGAAGGTGTGCAAGCTTCAGAGATCCATTTATGGATTAAAGCAAGCATCCCGGAGTTGGAATCATCATTTTGATGAGGTAGTCAAAGAGTTTGGCTTCTTACAAAACTCTGATGAGCCTTGTGTTTATAAGAAGGTTAGTGGGAGCACGATTGTGTTCTTGGTGCTATATGTCGATGACATATTGCTCATTGGAAATGATATTCCAACCTTAGAGATTGTGAAATCTTGGTTGGGAAAATCATTCTCAATGAAGGATTTAGGAGAAGCTGCCTATATTCTAGGCATTAGGATCTATAGAGATAGATCTCGAAGGCTTCTTAGATTAAGTCAGAGTACATACTTGGATAAGGTTCTGAATCGGTTTAGAATGCAAGATTCCAAGAAGGGATTCATACCAATTAATCATGGTTTAGTCCTGAGCAAGAATCAGTGTCCCAAGACACTTGATGAGCGAGAGCGCATGAGTGGCATCCCTTATGCCTCCGCAATAGGATCCATCATGTATGCCATGTTGTGTACTCGACCCGATGTGTCGTTTGCCCTGAGCATGACGAGCCGGTTCCAACAAGACCCTGGATAGGATCATTGGACCGCTGTCAAAAACATCCTTAAGTACTTGAGAAGAACTAAGGATGAATTCTTGGTTTACGGTGGAGCTGATGAGGAGCTATGTGTAATGGGTTACACAGATGCCAGTTTCCAAACCGACCAAGATGATTTTAAATCGTAGTCTGGATACGTGTTTCTTCTGAACGGTGGCAGCGTGAGTTGGAAGAGTTCCAAGCAGAGCACGATTGCTGATTCTACAACGGAGTCTAAGTATATAGCAGCATCAGATGCAGCAAAGGAGGCTATGTGGATTAGGAAGTTCATTGCTGAGCTCGGTGTGGTTCCGACCATTGCTGATCCCATAACCTTGTATTGTGACATTAGTGGGGCTATTGTACAAGCTAAGGAACCCCGGTCCCACCAAAGGACTAAACACATACTCAGACGTTATCACCTTGTCAGAGAGATTGTTGACAGAGGAGATATCAAGATATGCAAAGTAGCAGGCGAGGATAATGTTGCTGATCCTCTTACGAAGCCTCTTGCAAGGGTCATACATGAACGACATGTAACGTCAATGGGGATTAGACGCATTGATGAATGTACCTAGTGTAGGAACAGTTTGATTAATGATTGTACCTAGGGCAAGTGGGAGTTTGTTGGAGATTGTGCCCTAGGGCCAATCATTTTATGTGTATGTGCTGAACATTTTGATTAATTTATAGATGATAAATTATGTTGTTATCATATTATTAGCATGTTTACTATGATAGCGTCCTTGATAAATTATGTGATAATTAATCTAAACTGTCCCTGGTCAATTATTCTTGTGGGAACGTGAATGAACCAAGACCAGCATGACCTCGGTTTATAGAGATACATGCACTAGATGCTTCACGAGAGTCATGGTGCAATTATGTAAGGGTTACAAGTTGCTGGACCGACCCGGAGAGTCCTGCATGAGTTTAGTCATAAGCGAGTCTCTCCTGAACACCTGTCACGATGCCCTTAGACCTGAGGTCTTGACTATTCCGGCGTTGTGGGTACTGAACTTTGGCCTAGTCCAACGTTGCCCGTAGCAGGGTAGCCATACAGGCTAGGTACAGGTTTAGTTGCTTGCCGTGCTGAGGAATGTGGTTGACCAAGATGGAATTTTGTCCCTCATTGAGATGAGAGATATTTAACTGGCGCCCTCGATGAGTCTGTCCAAAGAATGTGTGGCCACACAAGGAAATGGGACTAACTCAAGGAATCGAGAAAGTTATGGTTTGGATTAAGGATGGCTTTCCCGTGCCTGATCCAGGACCAAAGTATTGTGTGACAATAGGGATTATGACAAGGTAGTACTTAGGTTAAATCGGTTTTGTAAAAACGATAACTCACGTGTTTTGGGTAGTCGTGATGGCTTGCTAGAGTCCGCTCTCGATTTGTGAGTCATAGAGATGACTTGCTGCCAACTTCATAGTGAGGCCTGCTGGGTCACACACGAGCAGGATCAAGATGCCGTAATGGGACACGAATTAGGGTTAATTCGTGAGTCACTTTAGTGACACAATTTAAGACATAGTTGAATGTCTTAGGACATGAAATCTTGTATTAAATAATATCTACGTTTGTGATATTTAAATTTCTTGGACAAGTTTAAAAAAACTCTAGTCAAAATTTCGCCTAAACCTAGTATTTTTTAGAGTCAAAAATCGCCAACCCTAGTTTAGAGAGAGAGAAAATCTATTTTCTTCTTGGAGAGAGAAAGTTCGACCTACACCTAGTAATTCTAGGGTTTTGTGTGTGAATTGCGCCAATCAATCTTGAGGATCAAGAACCGTTCTTGATCATTCAAGAACCGTAGATAAAGTTCCCGTATTCACTTGGGAAGAAGTGAAGGAGGCTAGCACCTGGGCATCTGCCAAACTGCTCGTGTGGATGACCGGCAGAGGAAGGACACTCGCTGGACTTCTCAGATTTGCGAAATTCAAAAAGGCCACAGATTGAAATTTAGGTATACATCTTCCCTTTTCTGGTATAAATATAATTAGTGGATCCTGGAAGGAATCACAGAGTTAGCATATTTAAAAGTTGTTTTTTTTTTTTTCACTGCGCTCGCTCTGTGATTTCCTAACACTTATAACATTGTGGAAGCTGCCAACAGTGTTAAAAGGTCAATTTCACCATTATGTGGATTAGATTTAGAGGGAAGTAGTGTAGGGAGCTTGTCTGGAATGAACTTGCTTTTTCCAGAGTTGAAGAGGTTAGATATAAGTAATTTCCCAAGGCTTCGGTCTTTGCCACCACAACTCCCACCATCTCTTAAGGATTTATTTGTTTATGATTGTGCAAGCCTTCTATCCCTGCCGCAACAGCTCCCATCATCCCTTGAAGTTTTAGATGTTTCTTGTTGTGCAAGCCTTCTGTCCCTCTCGCAACAGCTCCCACCATCCCTTGAAGTTTTAGATCTTTCTTGTTGTGCAAGCCTTCTGTCCCTCTCGTAACAGCTCCCACCATCCCTTGAAGTTTTACGCGTTTCTGATTGTGCAAGCCTTCTATCCCGCACGCAACAGCTCCCACCATCCCTTGAAGATTTATATGTTTCTGATTGTGCAAGCCTTCAATCCCTACCATACCTCCCACCATCCCTCCAAGTATTAAGTGTTCATGATTGTCCACAAATTCGATCCGTGACTCAATCTGACTCTCACTCATCACTATTTATTTCTGAACGTTCATCTCAGCAGGCAGTGCATGTCACTTTAACAATTTGTAAACTGAAGAAGGCTATATTTGAGAATTGTTTTCAATTGGATGAACATTCAGTGAAAGCCATTATAGCGAATAAGATACTCCAACCTCACGGAGATTTTCAATTGAGATACCCAGAAAGTAGAGTGCCAGAGTGGTTCACGTGTAAGACTGTTGGGAAATAATAGAGGCGGCGTAGCGGAAGCGAAAAATTTAAACAATTAAAAAAAACTAAAACGCCACTCTATGATTTCCTACAGGATCCGCTAGATGAATTTAAACCGGTGAAGGAAGAAGTTTTACCTCAATGTTTCAATTGGCGTGGTTGTATGATGCGATTCCGAGAAGCCCACTCCAAGTGTTCTTCCTCTGCCGGTAATCCACACAAGCAGTTTGCTGACACCAAGGTGCTAGCCTTCAGTTCTTTTCTCCAAAAGAACTCGGGACTCCAATCTACGGTTCTTGGAATTCAAGAACAATTCTTGAATCAAGAATGATGGTGGCGCCAAGAACAACAAGAACTCCTTCTTGTTTTCTCTCAAAACCCTAAACCTAGGGTGCAAATCGAATTTCCTCTCACTCTTAGAGAAACTCGATTTTTCCTCTCTCTACAATTAGGGAGCTTAAAATTTTCTCTCTCTTGAAAAGAAAAGTGTGTGCAAGTCGACTTGCTTGGCCCTATTTATAGAGTTGGGGAATTTTGATAATTATAATTAGCGAATTCCTAAATTAATGGATTATCAAATTATAAAATTATAAGATTACAATAATATTATAATTTTAGGACTTGAATTCTTAATTAAAATATTACCTTAATATCTTAATTGAATTCAAAATGCAATATTTGAGAATCAAAATGGAAGATCAAATCTTCCTCCTTGGACCCAAAAGCCATGCGCCTTCCCCTCTCCTTTTATTAGGAATTTAATAAATCAAAATAACATTCCTAACTCTTAGGAAGTTATAACCAACTTATTTATTTCCTAACAATATTAAATTAAAATATTACCTTAATATCTTTAATTCAAATTTTGAATCTTAAAATCAAAATCAAATCTTGAATTCAAATTCAAGTCATGACTTTAATTAATAAAACATTTCTATTAATTAAAATCAATCTTAAAAGAGGCGCCACCCTCTATCCATCTTATTAGTGAATTTAATAAATCAATAATCTCCTAAATTTTAGGAACTTTATCCGATTTATTATTCCCTAATATTATAATTGTAAATAGATTAATCCCATTAACTATTTTAAAATTAATATATTTAAATTTGTCCCACAAATTTAAACATCACACTTGTAGATTTAATTTAAGACAAGACTTTATGTCCCACACATTTAGTTATGTCTTAAATCGTGTCACCGGAGTGACTCATGAATTAACTCTAATTCGTGTCCCTTTAAGCGGTGTCTAGATCCTGCTCATGTGTGACCCAGCAGGCCCCACGTGAAGTTGGCAGCAAGTCATCTCCATGACTCACAAGTCAAGAGCGGACTCTAGCAAGCCATCACGACTACCCAAAACACGTGAGTTATTGTTTTTTTTATCAAAATGACCGATTTAACCTTAGTACCACATTGTCATAGACCCTATTGTCACACGATATCTTGGTTCTGGATAAGGCACGGGAAAGTCATCCTTAATCCAAACCACAACTTTCTCGATCTTTTTGAGTTAGTCCCAATTTACTGAGTGGCCACTCTTTCCTTGGACAGACTAATCAAGGGCGCCAGTTAGATATCTCTCATATCTATGAGGGACAAAATCCCATCTTGGTCAACCACATTCCTCAGCACTGCAATCAACCAAACCCGTACCTAACCCTTATGGCTACCCTGCTACGGGCAACGTTAGACTAGGCCAAAGTTTGACAACTACAACGCCGGAATAGTCAAGACCTTAGGTCTAAGGCATCGTGACAGGTGTACAGGAGAGGCTAGCTAATGACTAAACCCATGCAGGACTCTCCGGGTCAGTCCAGCAACTTGTAACCCCTCACATAATTGCACCATGACTCTCGTAAAGCATCTAGTGCATATATCTCTATACACCGAGGTCATGCTGGTCTTGGTTCGTTCTTGCTCCCACGAGAACAATCGACCAGGGACAGATTTAGATTAATTATCTTATAATTAATCAAGGACGCTATCATAGTAAACATGCTAATAATATGATAACAACATAATTTATCTCTATAAATTAATCAATATGTTCAAAACATATACATAAAATGATTGGCCCTAGGGCACAATCTCCAATAGACTCCCACTTGCACTAGGTACAATCATCAATTTAGCTGTTCCTACACTAGGTACATTGATCAATGCGTCTAATCCCCATCGACGATACATGCCGCTCATGTATGACCCGCGCAAGAGGCTTCGTAAGAGGATCGACAACATTATCCTCGCCTGCTACTTTGCATATCTTCACATCACCTCTGTCAATCATCTCTCTGACAAGGTGAAAACGCCTGAGTATGTGTTTGGTCCTTTGATGGGACCGTGGCTCCTTGGCTTGTGCAATAGCCCCGTTATTGTCACAATACAAGGTAATGGGATCAACAATGGTCGGAACCACACCAAGCTCGGAAACGAACTTTCTAATCCACACAGCCTCCTTTGCTGCATCTGATGCTTCTATGTACTCAGACTCCGTTGTAGAATCAGCAATCGTGCTCTGCTTGGAACTCTTCCAACTCAGTCTACCACCGTTCAGGAGAAACACATATCAGGACTGCGATTTGAAATCATCTTGGTCGGTTTGGAAACTAGCGTCTGTGTAACCCTTTACACATAGCTCCTCATCAGTTCCACCGTATACCAAGAATTTATCCTTAGTTCTTCTCAAGTACTTAAGGATGTTTTTGACAGCGGTCCAATGATCCTCACCAGGGTCTTGTTGGAACCGGCTCGTCATGCTCAGGGCAAACGACACATCGGGTCGAGTACACAGCATGGCATACATGATGGATCCTATTGCCGAAGCATAAGGAATGCCACTCATTCGCCCTTGCTCAACAAGTGTCTTGTGACACTATTTCTTGCTCAGGGTCAAACCATGATTCATCGGAATGAATCCCTTCTTGGAATCTTGCATACTGAACCGATTTAGTACCTTATCCAAGTATGTACTCTGACTTAATTCAAGAAGCCTTCGAGACCTATCTCTATAGATCTTGATGCCTAGAATATAGGCAGCTTCTCCTAAGTCCTTCATTGAGAATGATTTCCCCAACCAAGATTTTATAATCTCCAAGGTTGGAATATCATTTCCAATGAGCAATATGTCATCGATATAAAGCACCAAGAACACAATTGTGCTCCCACTAACCTTCTTGTAAACACAAGGTTCATCAGGGTTTTGTGAGAAGCCAAACTCTTTGACTACTTCATCAAAACGATGATTCCAACTCCGGGAGGCTTGCTTCAATCCATAAATGGATCTCTGAAGCTTGCACACCTTTCCTGGTTCCTCTCGACATACAAACCCCTCAGGTTGTGTCATGTACACATCCTCGAGCAGCCTTCCATTTAGGAATGTTGTTTTGACGTCCATTTGCCATATCTCATAGTCATAATATGCAACTATGGCAAGGAGGATCCTAATGGACTTGGCCATCGCAACTGGGGAAAACGTTTCGTCATAGTCTATACCATGACGTTGAGTAAACCCCTTTGCTACTAGCCTCGCCTTGAAGACATTGACTTTACCATCCATGTCGGTTTTCTCCTTGAAAACCCACTTGCACCCTACGACTTTTACACCTTCAGGTGCATCAACCAAGGTCCATACCTTGTTGTCATACATGGACTGCATCTCAGCCTTCATGGCTTCAATCCATTTCCCAGAATTGTGATTCACGATGGCCTCTTGGTAGGTGGTAGGCTCACCACGCTCCATGAGCAACACATCCTTGTTCTCAATCATCAAAAATCCATATCTTTGAGGATGAAAACGTGTTCTATCAGACCTTCGTGGTTCTTGTGTTACTAGAGGAGCTTCCACAACATCTTGTGGCTCTTCTCTAGTTTCCGTCTGCGCCTCTGAAGTGTCTTGTGGCTCTTGAACTTCTTCAAGATCCATCTTGCTCCCACTATTTCTTTTGGAAACAAAATCCCTTTCCAAAAAGGATCCATGTCTGACTACAAACACTTTGTGGTCAGATGGGCAGTAGACAGAATACCTCCTAGTTTCCTTGGGGTATCCTACAAATAGACACTTGAGGGATTTGGGAGACAGTTTATCGTTAGGCTGTTGCTTAACATAAACTTCACATCCCCAAACTTTGAGGTAAGACAAATTGGGACTCTTCCTCTTCCATATCTCATATGGTGTCTTCTCAACTGCCTTAGACGGAACACGGTTAAGTGTGAACGCAGCAGCTTCTAAAGCATACCCCCAAAAGGATAGTGGAAGATCAGCTTGACTCATCATAGATCGAACCATATCCAATAAAGTTCGATTCCTCCTCTCAGAAACACCATTCCACTGTGGAGTTCCAGGAGGAGTAAGTTGTGAGACTATCCCACAACTTCTAAGATGATCAATAAATTCTTGGCTCAAATACTCGCCTCCTGGATCGGATCGAAGGACTTTGTTTTTCTTGCCAAGTTGGTTCTCTACTTCACTTTGAAATCTCTTGAACATTTCAGAAGACTCTGACTTATGCTTCATTAGGTAGACGTAGCCAAACCTACTGAAGTCGTCAGAAAACGTAATGAAGTATGAGTAACCACCTCTAGCTTGGATACTCATGGGCCCACATACATCACTATGTATGATTCCCAATAAGTCAGATGCCCTTTCACTGTGGCTAGTGAAAGGCGCCTTTGTCATCTTTCCAAGTAAACAGGATTCGCAAGCATCATATGATTCAAAATCAAATGAGCTTAGAAGTCCATCTTTATGGAGCTTCTCTAGGCGTTTCTCGTTTATATGGCCTAAACGACAATGCCAAAGGTATGTAGGATTATATTCGCTAATTTTAATCCTTTTCGTATCAATGTTATAGATATCGTTATTACGTTGTTGTTCCAATTTTAAGATGTAGTGATTATCTTGCAGATCACCATAAGCAAATAACACATCATCCTTGAAAACTGAACATCTACCATTCCCATTCACACAAGTAAACCCTTCCTTATCCAAATAAGAAAGTGAAATAATGTTTGAACTTAAGGACAATACGTAATAACAATTGTTCAAAACAAATATAAGCCCAGAGAGCAATACAAGCTCGTATGTTCCTACAGCAACAGCAGCAACCCTTGCTCCATTGCCCACTCGTAGGTCCACCTTGCCCCTGTCCAGCTTCTTACTGTCTCTAAGACCCTGCAGATTTGTACAAATGTGAGAACACCATGCAGTATCTAATACCCAAGTGGTTGTAGAAAAATGAACACCTATAACATAGATGCCTGAAGCAGAGGCCTCAGCGCCTTTCTTCTGCTTCTTCAGATCTTCCATATACAGCTTGCAATTTCTCTTCCAGTGTCCAGGCTTCTGGCAGAAAAAGCAAATTGTATCCTTGGCGGGCTTTGCCTTCTTGGCAGGTTGTGGGTTGGGCTTGGGCGCTGGCTTGGTCTCACCAACCACGTCCTTTCCCTTCCTCTTTCCTTTGCCCTTCCCCTTCCCCTTCGTGGTCTCAAACCTCTCTTGCCGAGCCTGTTGTTGGAACATTTCCTTGAGATGTGTAACCATCTCGTAGGCCCCCATGTTCTCCAAGTTCTTTTGGATCTCGGGAACCATGGTGGCCAACATCAGGAAAGCAACATCCACAGAGTCATTGACATGCTTCTCATAAGCATCTCTCTGAGCTCTTGGAGCGTTGGCTGCAGGCTGTGCGGGAATGGGGTTTTCCAGGACGTACAACTTCCTTTCTTGGGTGAGATCAATTCTCACATTTCGGAACCAGTCAAGGAAGTTAGTCCCGGTCAACTTATCCTTCTCAAGGATAGATCGCAGTGACAATGTTGAACTAGTAGTTGCCATATGATTCTACAATTTAAGATATGAAAGTTAATTAGCAAAATAATATATCCACCATTTTATAAAACCCAGTAAAATTTATTACTAGTGGCTAAGACCCATATTTCACCAAAGGTTACAGTCGCGGAGGGCGTGCGTGCTTCCTTAGGTTATTTAGGTAGGTAACTCCTTACCAATCACATCTCATGTGACTCTTAGATCTTTATGGGACTGTATCATCATATGATACTTATTATGGCATGTTTATCCCATCTAATGCCTTGAGGTCCAAATCCGATTTGATAAGCCAATTAAGTCACACAATAAAACTTGTGAACGACTAGGCTCAAAACAACGAGGCCGAAGCCCGACCCATATCATCAAGGCCCACTGAACACGTGTAGCGGAGGGCTTTCGACGTATTCAATAAACCAAGATTTCAACAAGGCATTGTGTTGAATCTCCCATTCACCCGTGTTTCCTCAAGGTCAAGGTAGATACGTGTAGCTGAGGGCTTTCGACGCTCTACGATGAACAAGATTTTGACAGGGTGTTTTATTGATGGCATTAAAACTTAAGATTTTTAAAAGGGTTCAATTTTAAATGTTCCGTTTTAGTTCAATTTTAAAACCAATTTTAAAATTAAACGAGTCATGCCATGTGTTTATTTCCCCATGTATCTCATACATATAAACACATGCACGGATCTTGTATCTCATACCAAAATCCTACGCTCGTATCATATACGTGGTTGTAGCGTAAAATAAAATTGCATGTTAAAATTTGCATCCATAGGCATACATCTAGCGCATTGCATCTCATACAAATACTAAACGCATAAAACACACCGTGTTTAGATATGGCCATCTACCCTATAATCCTCTCAAGCCAATGAGGGAATTTTTCTAAAAATAAAATTAAAAATTACATTGGGAAAAACCTCAGTTACATTGAGGTATAAACAAAATGTAAAATTACAACAGAGTATAGGGAGACGACACGCAGGCCGTATTTACCAAAAACCCTAGAGCCATATACAACACCACATAACACATATGAACAATTCACATATTATCATGTCAAACACGGCATACAACAACACATACCAAAAACAATTTTTAAAATGTGTTCAATTAGGGTTTGTGCAATTTTAACATGCCTTTCTTGAAATTGGGCCTTGTATCAATAATTATAAAATTCAAGAATCACATTCAAGAATTCAAATTACTGACCCAAAATTTTAAAATTCATAATTTTAATAAATTTCCAGCCACCCCACAATATTATAATTAAAACACTTTTAATTATAATTATATAGGGATTTCGACTTAGGGCTTAAAATTTCAATAAAAATTTCCAAATCAATCCAATTGATTTACTATGTATCATATACATATAATTTGCACCTATTCCATAGATTGAGTTTTTAAAGAAAACTTTCGGTAGATTTTCGCAAATACAAACATACGATTGAAAGCGGTAAACAAACATCATACATCACATGTACAATTCACCAAAACCAGTGTTAAACCCAAAACTAACGTGGCTCTGATACCACTGTTGGGAAATAATAGAGGCGGCGTAGCGGAAGCGAAAAATTTAAATAATTAAAAAAAACTAAAACGCCACTCTATGATTTCCTACAGGATCCGCTAGATGAATTTAAACCGGTGAAGGAAGAAGTTTTACCTCAATGTTTCAATCGGCGTCTTGTTTTCTCTCAAAACCCTAAACCAAGAGTGCAAATCGAATTTCCTCTCACTCTTAGAGAAACTCGATTTTTCCTCTCTCTACAATTAGGGAGCTTAAAATTTTCTCTCTCTTCAAAAGAAAAGTGTGTGCAAGTCGACTTGCTTGGCCCTATTTATAGAGTTGGGGAATTTTGATAATTATAATTAGGGAATCCCTAAATTAATGGCTTATCAAATTATAAAATTATAAGATTACAATAATATTATAATTTTAGGACTTGAATTCTTAATTAAAATATTACCTTAATATCTTAATTGAATTCAAAATGCAATATTTGAGAATCAAAATGGAAGATCAAATCTTCCTCCTTAGTCCCACAAGCCATGCGCCTTCCCCTCTCCTTTTATTAGGAATTTAATAAATCAAAATAACATTTCTAACTCTTAGGAAGTTATAACCAACTTCTTTATTTTCTAACAATATTGAATTAAAATATTACTTTAATATCTTTAATTCAAATTTTGAATCTTAAAATCAAAATCAAATCTTGAATTCAAATTCAAGTCATGACTTTAATTAATAAAACATTTCTATTAATTAAAATCAATCCTAAAAGAGGCGCTACCCTCTATCCATCTTATCCTAATATTAGTGAATTTAATAAATCAATAATCTCCTAACTTTTAGGAACCTTATCTGATTTATTATTCCCTAATATTATAATTGCAAATAGATTAATCTCATTAACTATTTTACAATTAATATATTTAAATTTGTCCCACAAATTTAAACATCACACTTATAGATTTTATTTAAGACAAGACTTTATGTCCCCGACATTTAGCTATGTCTTAAATCGTGTCACTGGAGTGACTTACGAATTAACCCTAATTCGTGTCCCTTTAAGCGGTGTCTAGATCCTGCTCATGTGTGACCCAGCAGGCCCCACGTGAAGTTGGCAGCAAGTCATCTCCATGACTCACAAGTCGAGAGCGGACTCAAGCAAGCCATCACGACTACCCAAAACACATGAGTTATCGTTTTTTTTATCAAAATGACCGATTTAACCTTAGTACCACCTTTTCATAGAGCCTATTGTCACACGATATCTTGGTTCTGGATAAGGCACGGGAAAGTCATCCTTAATCCAAACCACAACTTTCTCGATCTTCTTGAGTTAGTCCCAATTTATTGAGTGGCCACTCTTTCCTTGGACAGACTCATCAAGGGCGCCAGTTAGATATCTCTCATATCTATGAGGGACAAAATCCCATCTTGGTCAACCACATTCCTCAGCACTGCAATCAACCAAACCCGTACCTAGCCCTTATGGCTACCCTGCTACGGGCAACGTTAGACTAGGCCAAAGTTTGACAACTACAACGCCGAAAGAGTCAAGACCTCAGGTCTAAGGCATCGTGACAGGTGTACAGGAGAGGCTAGCTAATGACTAAACCCATGCAGGACTCTCCGGGTCAGTCCAGCAACTTGTAACCCCTTACATAATTGCACCATGACTCTCGTAAAGCATCTAGTGCATGTATCTCTATACACCGAGGTCATGCTGGTCTTGGTTCATTCTTGCTCCCACGAGAACAATCGACCAGGGACAGATTTAGATTAATTATCTTATAATTAATCAAGGACGCTATCATAGTAAACATGCTAATAATATGATAACAACATAATTTATCTCTATAAATTAATCAATATGTTCAAAACATAAAAATAAAATGATTGGTCCTAGGCACAATCTCCAACAAAGACAACACATCCTTCCATTCTTGTTGATCTCCCTTTTCCTTCATGGTCCTTTCTTTGCTGCATCATTGTTGCTCCTCCGCCCACTTGGACAGTAGACATCACGGTTCGATGTCGATACCAGATCGCTAACTTGGCTAATTGGGAGACTAAATCCTATTTTGGAGTTCTAACAATGAGGTCCAATCATGCTATTATGTGGTTTGATGACTCCATCTCTCGAATGCTACATCAAAGCAACGAATGCAGAGCCACTTCCAATTCAAAGGTTTTGTTACAATTTGAAATTAAGTGTTTTCTTAAAAATTCCTGCTACACGACGGAGCTCCCCATAAAAATAAAGGAATATGGTGTCTGCCCAATATGTTCTTGGGAATGTTATAATTTGCTAAATGAAATGGGATTGGTCACACAAGCTAGTACATCTGCGGGGGCCGGAGCTAGATGCTCCTCTGACAACCAAGATGATGAAAGTGACAGTTCCTCCAACTATTTTCCAATAGAAATTAAGGGTGTTTTTAAGAATTTCCTAAATGAAATGGGATTTGTCTCACAAGCTTGTACAACTAAAGCAGGAGCTAGTTGCTCCTCTGAGAACCAAGATGATGAAAGTGATAGTTCCTCCAACTATTTTTCATTAGAAATTAAGGGTTTTCTTAAAAATTTCAACTTGACGGAGGTCCCCATAGAAATAAAGGAATATGGTGTTTGGCCAACATATTCCCTGGAATGTCAGAATTTCCTAAATGAAATAGGATTTGTCTCACAAGCCAGTACATTTGAAGTAGGTGAAAGATGCTCCTCTGAGAACCAAGATGATGAAAGTGACAGTTCTAACAACAAATATGATGAAAGTGACATTTCTGACTATGAAGATGATGAAAGCGACAGTTTTGACAACAAAGATGATGAAAGTGACAATTCTAACTACAAAGATGCTGAAAGTGACAGTTCCTCCATCTATTTTTCCTTTGAAGATTCTGATGAAGACATGTCAATTTCTAGTACATTTTAATTATGAAAAACGCGAAGAAGAAGCTAATAAAAGAGGTAATTAAGTCGACAGGACATTTCCTCCATCTCATGTTAGTGATGTTACATATCAAGTGAAAATTTTGAGTTGTTTCGTAATTAAAGAACTCTGTTTCTTGCTAAACTTGTTGTTACATCATCAACAGGATTCTGCAACAACAGTTGCCTTCCCGGCTGGTGCTTGTAACTTTTTTTGATTCAGGTGCCGCATTTGAATATTCCTGAAAAAAATCGGAGTTTTCTTATTATTATCTTATTTGCTTGCTCAAGGTAATTTAGAGTTGTCACATAATTAAAGGACTCTGTTTCTTGCACAACTCTGTGTTGCATCATGAACAGGATTTTGCAACATCAACAACAACACATGCCTTGCCTGCTGATGCTTCTAACTCTTTTGGACATACTTGATGCTCTAAGATTGAGGTGGAAAACTTGTTATCTCACTACAAAAAAACTAGCCTCTAACGACGGTCACTTGGCGACCCTTATAATAACCGTCGTCGGTGGCTGAAGTTTCACTAGGTTTAAAGACGGTAACCAAAGCGTAGTGAAGTAGAGGCTAAAACCGTCCTTAGGGAAAAAACAAAAGCCTCGACACTTATTCCCTATTCCCTCCAATTTTTTAGTTCCCTCTTTTCCATTCCCGCGAACGAAAGCCTAATTTCTCGCTCTAATCGCCACTTTGCTTCTCAGATTCTCGCGACAACATTAACGCAGCCACTTTACCTCTTTCTCGGATCAACGCCGCTACTGCTACTACTTTGCTGATTGTGTTTTGAGAAGTTGGTAGGTATTTCTCGGATCACTTTGCTGGACTCGTTAATTTTTTGTTCTTTTTGGTTGATTTTTGGGGTTATTCGACTAATCACTGGAATTTTTCAGTTTTGTGGGCTAGGGTTCTTGTTCTTCACAATCATTCTTGCCCAATTAGGGATTCAAGTTAAATATTAGAAGGTCGATCGTCAGTTTCCTTCTCACTTCCTCGCGTGTCGATCGTCGCTCCCATGATTCACTTCCCTTAATAGGTATTCCCTTCTTCCTCTTAACCTTCTTGTTGTTTTCAATTTGCGAGCTGTTCACTTCAGTATCTTGCCTTATTCATCAAGACGTAATTACAAGGAAAATTCGTCTTTGGTTTCATGTTTTGCTGTGAAAATCGGTTGGATTTTATAGTTTTTTTTTTTGGAATTCCAGCTAACTATTGTATCCAATATTTGCTGCTTGTACTCTTCTATGTAACTCAACTCAGTACGAGTTAGTATTGTCAATCCTAGCCTAATGGGGTTTCACGTGAGGAGGCCTGTTTGGTGATTAAAGAATCTTCTTGTTCTTATTATATAGATTGAGTGTTTTTGTTTTTGCTTTCAGTTTTTGACATTAAGGGATATGGAGAAGGTAAAAGAGAGTTGCAAGTGAGAATGCCCATGGAGATTGAAAGAAATGTGTATGAAATTTTGTGATGTGAGAGGTCTGTTAGTTGAGAAATTTTGGTAGGAAAAAGGTAAAACGTGCTGGACCTGGTAAGAATTTACGGATTAGAATATCTGGTGTTGAAGAAGAAGACATATTAGCCGGGTTTGTTCTGTCTAGTGTTGGTGAGCTCTTCTGTGACAACCTAGAATTTCATAGTAGAGTTTTGAGATAGATTAGAGTGGCATTAAAGGTCATTGGTAGTTTAGATAGCATTTCAGTCTAGTTTTAGGTCTGTATTAGTAGTTTTAGATTATATATATATATATTTATATTTTTTTTTAGAAATTAGTAAACTCATTAGTTTAGAATTTTAATTGTCTTATTTGAATCTCCATATTTTATTAGGCTTGTGGTAAAAATTTGGGAGCGAACGGAGTTTAAAATTTTATCTGGGTTTTTCTATAGACCCGATAAATGATACTTTTGAGTAAGAATTGAAAGATGTGGGAGGTGAAGATTTCAAAAACAAATTACATATTTGGAATCTACTCAACGCAACGAAGCTAGCAATATAATTCTTGTCTTGAAATTCTACTTCTAAAATTGAGTTTTTAGGGACTAGTTTGAAAGAATTCAAATTATTTTGGGCATTTTCGTAAATGCTAGTTCTTAGAGCACTGAACCTTGATAGCAGTTCATCCCCCCTAACTTCTAAAATTTACAAAACTGCCCCACACTTAGTATATCAGCTCATGCGATCTTTTCTCACTCATGGGTGGAGTTTCTCTCTTCCTTCGTCATTCCTCTCAAACCAGACCACCATAGTTGCTGCCCAGCCACTCTCTGCCACCGCCACTCCTCCGCCGATGACCGACGGCGGTCAGAAGCTGCCGGCCAGCCGCCGTGAGCCACCACTGCCACCGTTCTTTCTTCCTCTTCTTCTAGGTAGCTCTATCTCCTTCTATCCATTCCATTGTTCCATTTTTCTCAAATCTGTTAATTTCTGCTGTTGTAAATCTTGTTCGCTGTTGTTTTTATGCAATTCTTGATGTTTTAGTCACCACAAATCCATGGTTTATTGTTTGACATCTTGGCTTCCACTCTCATGAACAAATAGGTCCTAGGGTTTCTCATTAAATCAAATTCTTGTTGAATCTTTCATGTTTCTTGAGTTTAATGGTTTTAATGGGGCAAATTAGTTATGTTGGAGAAATATTTGTCATTGAAGTAGAGCTTGGTTCCACTTTCTCCATTTTTGAGACACGATAGAAAATTTAAGTAAAACTTTAATTGGGGTTTTGATCGAATTTCTCTAATTTCATAAAATTAATGGTTTGGATATGTTATATGGATGATAAAAAATGAGTTCTAATGTATTGATTTGAATTTAGAAAAGGTGTTTTAAAATTTATTTACTATGCACAAAACTTTAAAATTTCATTTTGGTCCCTATGGGTGATTTTGATAGTTTTGATGAATTAACTGCAATCCTTTGGGATTATGAAGGGTTTTGAAATAATAATCTTGCGTTGAAAAAGTGGGAATCATTGTATGCAAGTTAAACTTGAAAGAAAGGAATGTGTCAACTTGTGAGATTGATTTTAGTTTTAAAATTTTCTTATGAACTAATCTTCAACTTTTGGACTTCAAATTATTGTTAAAGCTCCCAAATTGATACTAAAGCCTCTTGTAGGTTTCTTGATTAAGATGTTAGGATTCTAAGTGGGTATAGGAAAGAGTAATATAAGTCCTTGATTAGTGGGTCCTTATGTACTTCGTTAGCTAACTTGTTAAAGTATGATTTGCGGTATTTTAGACCTTTGGGTCGTTGGGATTGTCTCCTGAATAGTAGTGTTGGTCATGTTATCAAGATTGTTTTAATGCTTCCAGATGTCTTGCACCAGTTGATGATAGGTATGAAGGGAGCTATGGAAACTACTTGATCTGCAAAGGTGAGCGGCTTTCTTATCTTGGCCTTATTTGAGGGTTGATAAGCTGAATGGTAACGTTGTTAGGTGAATGAATTCTGTTGTTAATACTTGCCTAAGATAGCGAAATTTCAATTATTCTCATAGTTAATTCTAATTGTTGCAAATGAATTGTTTTTTTTAAAAATGACTGTAGTCAGGATATGAATATGTTTGCTTACCCAAAGTGTTGGTTGTGACATTGAAGATGACATTCTTGAAGAAATTCTAGTGTGTTGTTTATCATTGATTGGTTGGAAGATGATTGTGGATGCGTGTGCTTCTCGACGGTCTGAGTTGGTATATATATATATAGTACGTGTGCCCCTTATCGGGTTGAGGTTGAATATGAATATACCTTGTATACTTCCCGTTGGGTTAAAGTGGATACGAATAGACGGTGTGCGTGCTCCTCAAAGGGTTGACGTAGATATTAATGACATTATATGTGTTTCTTGTGCATGAGTGGAGGTGGAACGAAAGTACTGTGTGTGCTCCCTTGAGCGTCAAGGTGATGACTTTTGAGCTCCTTGATGGGTTGAGGTGGAAATACTATTATTGTGCTTTACTTGCAAAACAAGTGTGATGATTGGCTGACCTATGGGTTGTTAGAATATTATTTGTTTGATGAATTGATAAGGGTGTGACGTTGAATATTAATATTATTAAGATTAAATGTTTAGTTACTGTTGATTGATGCTAGTGGTAATATTTATTTATTTTATTTGAATGTGCATGTTTTGACTTGATTAAATTTGATTGTGCTTGTGCTTGTGATTGTGTTTGTAATAGTGATTGTGATTGTGTTTGTAATTGTGGTTGTAATTGTGTTTGATTGTGTTTGTAATTGATAGCACTGGTAGTGATATTGATTGAAAATTTTTACTTTCTTTGGTGTGTGTCTTATTGTTGAATGAATGAGATAATGTTGTGTGCGGTCCCGATGGGTGAGAAGCTGTGTGCGGTCCCCACGGGTTGAGATAATGCTGTGTGCGGTCCCGATGGGTGAAAAGCTGTGTGCGGTCCCCACGGGTTGAGATAATGCTGTGTGCGGTCCCGATGGGTGAAAAGCTGTGTGCGGTCCCCACGGGTTGAGATAATGCTGTGTGCGGTCCCGATGGGTGAAAAGCTGTGTGCGGTCCCCACGGGTTGAGATAATGCTGTGTGCGGTCCCGATGGGTGAAAAGCTGTGTGCGGTCCCCACGGGTTGAGATAATGCTGTGTGCGGTCCCGATGGGTGAAAAGCTGTGTGCGGTCCCCACGGGTTGAGATAATGCTGTGTGCGGTCCCGATGGGTGAAAAGCTGTGTGCGGTCCCCACGGGTTGAGATAATGCTGTGTGCGGTCCCGATGGGTGAAAAGCTGTGTGCGGTCCCCACGGGTTGAGATAATGCTGTGTGCGGTCCCGATGGGTGAAAAGCTGTGTGCGGTCCCCACGGGTTGAGATAATGCTGTGTGCGGTCCCGATGGGTGAAAAGCTGTGTGCGGTCCCCACGGGTTGAGATAATGCTATGTGCGGTCCCGATGGGTGAGAAGCTGTGTGCGGTCCCCACGGGTTGAGATAATGCTGTGTGCGGTCCCGATGGGTGAAAAGCTGTGTGCGGTCCCCACGGGCTGAGAACTTGAGGTGATGCTGTGTGTGGTTCCCTCATGAGTGGAGGCAGACTTGAAATCTCATAATTGTGTGTTACTTGTGATTGGTGGTGAATTAATTGTTGAATCTTAGTTGTATTGAAATTGGTGTTAGTTGCAAACAAATGATTCTACACTGTTGGTGTTATTTTGGTCATCTTTATGAATCCCGGGCATAATGATGATTCAAGCTGACATTGTGAGAACACTTAGGATGTCTTGTGTTTTTCTTCGCGATTCTTGAACTTTTATGTCTTCAAGGTCAGTATTGTTATCAGGAGTGTCCCTCCTTTGTTAAGGACTTCTATGTCCTGTGAAGCAAGAAATGACCAATTGGAAACAATTAGGTGTAGAAAGTGACATACATTTTAACAAGCACTGTTTTGACCAACAATACTTCCCCTCCACTTAATTTTTTTTTAGATGCAGGTTTAAAAGGTGTGAAGTGTTGAGCAGGTGATGTTTTCTTAGAAGACGAAACACATATTGTCCGTGTGTGCCAGGTTGTACATTATTTATTATTATACTCTAGAGTTGCTCTATAAATTCACAGACATGATGTTTGGTTGTGTAAAATTTGTTATAGTAAATTGTAGATGACAATATCATTTGTGTAATTTTAGTTTAGCATGTGGTTTCTTTTAATTATAGGCTTACGGAGTGTGAGACTCTTCTTGCATTTCGTGCCGGTCACATGTCTAGTTTTGGGTCGTGACATCTTCTTTTCCTCTTTTTCTTTCCCCCACTTTTCTTCAATTTTCCTTCTAGTTGGGATTGTTGTTTATATAATATTGTATTGCGATAGTAGAGAGAGTAATCTAGAAATATGATCACAAACAATTTCAGTTGAGTGACTAGACAACTAGTAGTCTGTTTTGCGGTTCTTTTTCTGCATCTGATATGCCATGAGATGAGACAACAAAACATTAGATGCTCATGATACGGATCAGGTATCAAAACAGTAACAAGAGAAGAAAATAGCAAATGGAAGATCAGAAGAGAATGAAAATGGAGGTTGTTGTATCAAGTTCCTCGAGTGAAAAGGAAGCATACAAAAGAGTCTCTATTGGAGAAGGGATCAACTCCAGACCCTAAAGATCAATACAAAATATCCCTATCCCCCTATTACAAACAACACACATATATATAAAGCTAGCTACAGAATTTCCCATCACAAGCCATATGTTTACCACGCCCCACATCTTCTTCTGCCATGGATTCAACTGTAGCTTCTAGCCCACTTTCACTAGCTTGGCCCATCTTCAGAAGAAATTTGCCACCAATTTTCCTCTTACTTATCATATCTAGCTAATTAATTAGTGCCTCGGAAAGAATCTGATCTCAAATTATATATTGATGCCCTATTGTATATATCATGCTATGCTATATGCTCTATGTAGACACACACCAGGCCATCATAGTTCTCATATTTTAATTCATCAATTGGACCTAAAAACTCCATTGATTGAAACCAGTACGATATGTAGGCCTTTTGATGTAAAACTTAGAAGAATGCCAGAATATGAGGGAGAAAGAATGGAGGGAGAGAAAGAAAGGGAGGGAGATATGAGAGCAAATCTGAATATTAATCTATATTATCAAGTCTGATCTCAAAATACAGGGGAGCTACATATATAAGTGCAGCTCAGTCAAAGATAATAAAGCCACATAACAATTCTCAAGATAATAATAAAAGCAAGCTAGTTCCCAAAAATATAAAAGCTAACAA
>QANZ01042858.1:0-48736 GCA_003254925.1 Chamaecrista fasciculata
TCATTCCATCTAGTTTCTTCAAAATTGATGCAATTTTTTTTTTTTGTTCTAAAAAAAGATGACGAGAAGACCGATTTATGTTGTTTTGAATATATACAAAGTATGATAGTAGTATATACAAAATGGGCAATTCCAAATAAGTGTTGGATAGTTTTGGAATTTGACATAGTAAAGGGGTTCCAAAAATTTAATTAATTTTGGTGTTAAATAGGAGGAGGCTCATCAGTTTGAACTCTCAACTCACAAGGAAAGGAAAAAGAAAAGAAAGTAAGAAAGAAAGATATTTGAGGTATGAACTTTGACACATACATACACCTTATTAGCTACCTTCTTCCTCTCTCTCTCTCTCTCTACTCTCCTAAAATACCAGAACGCAAGCTTCCACTTCTTCAACATTTTCATTTGCTTGCTTTTAATTTTATATATATACATATATGTCTGCTCTTGTTCAATTTCCTAAAATTATTCTTATCGAGATTAATTAATTACTTGTACTAGTTATCATTATATATGAATTAAATTAATAAGGGGTATGTATATATATAGGTTGATTTGAATTAAATTGAAGAAGGATCGAAATATGGGTCGTGGGAAGATAGAGATAAAGAGGATACAGAACACAACGACGAGGCAAGTGACATTCTCAAAAAGAAGAACAGGGCTTGTGAAGAAAACTCATGAACTTTCTGTTCTTTGTGATGCCCAAATTGGCCTCATCGTCTTCTCTACTACTGGCAAAATGTTTCAGTATTGCACTGATCCTTACAGGTATTTTACTTTCTTTTTTTTTTAATTATATTATTTACTAACTTCATTCATGCACCACCATCCAGATCTGTACATCATTTTTTTACTACCATTTTTCAAGCTAAGAGATCTAATTAATTAATTAACTGGTTAGCTAGCTAGGGTTTCATCATTTGTGTGTGATATAGAGATCTGGAGAGAAAGCGATATATAACTATGGCTATGGCTTCTTTTGATTATTTTCCATAGTTTTCTGAAACCTAAGGTTGACCCACTTGAGTACTTTGGACTTGATCTGACACACTGATCACAAAATATCATGATCCCTCTCATCATCGTCTTCACTTCTTTAATTTCATATGTAGGCCAATCATATGTGGTGTGGTGGATATATTTCACTTTCAACTTTCATCCTTTTTTTATTTACGTTTATTAATTATTTGCGCTAGCTAGCTCAAAGTTAAAATTCTGGAGTAATGTCCTTAATTTTTTTTTTCTTGCCTATATTACTTAATTTCTTTGGCTATCAAAATATAGTAATTAATTAGATCATAATTTTCTTTTCATCCACTTTTGTTTTTCTATTTAAAAAACTTATAATTCTCCTCCAAACTTATATGATTATAATTAATTAATGCATTGCAACTTGTAATAATAATAAGGAACACGGAATTATCTTTAAGTCACTCAGAGGGTAATAATTAAGTTATCATTTCCGCCATTACAGTCAGATGGCAATGTCAAATGACTAGCTACCTAGTTGATATATATATACTTGGTATAAATTAAGTTAATTTTGAGGATTTAGTTGTTTGAAAGTTGAATACCATTATTATATATATATTGATCAAGTGATTAATTATTAACTGGCAATGTAATTGATTTCTCAGAATGGAGCAGATCATTGAAAGATATCAGAGAGCTACAGGAACTCGCATACCTGAGCATGATACCCGGGTATATATATATATAATAATAATTAATAAGTGGATGATGATATATATATATATATATTGATGAATGAGTGTACGTTAATTAATTATATATATATATGTGTGTGTGTGTGTAATTATGTAGGAAGATTTATTCAGTGAAATAGCAATGCTGAGGCAAGAGACTTTGCGTCTTGAAATGGGAATTCAAAGATATATTGGAGAGGGCATCACCTCCTTACACTTTGACGAATTGACTAAAATTGAACAAGAACTTGACAACTCTATCACCAAGGTCCGAAACCGTAAGGTAATTCATTAATTATTATTATTAATTACCTAATTAATTACTACTATACTTACATCATATTCCTTTATTAAATAATTTAACATTAAAGTTTAATTTGACTGGCCACGCATGCAGAATGATCTTTTGCAACAGCAGCTGGAAAATCTGCGAAGAAAGGTCATTTATTATATATATATGAAAACTCCCAATCGAACACACACACATACTAATAATACTATACAGTATACATGTGCTCGATCAATTGTATATTTTTTTGATCTTTTCTGTGTGTAGGAACGAATCATGGAAGAAGAAAACAGCAACTTGTCCCATTGGGTAAGCAAATTAATTAATGTATATATATAAGGATAATGTATGTGTACGTGTGGATTTGCATTACACTTCTAAAATCACTTCTTAATTCCCTCCAGATTATTTTATGCTTCTTATATATTTCGTTCTACCATCAATTTTATTGGTTTTATCCTTTTCTTAAATTGATGTTAATTAACTTAATGCGAGTGCTGACTTGGCTTATTTAGCCATTATACATGACCATAAGAAATATACATGTACTGGTTTGTGTCCAAAAACCTAAAATTAATGCCATTGTATTTTACTGAAACCCATAAAATTTAATTTATGGCTTTAATTTCTAGGAACTAAGTATATATGTATTGCCACTTAATTTTTTAGTGTAAATCGGTCACACATAAGCAGCACTATAATGTATTATCAGTGATATATATATAAGCTAAGTAACGAACTTACTAGGCCAGTTGAACAAACAAATATAATATTAAATTGGTTGGTAAAAATTCTCAAGGGATATATGAAACTTAAAGAAATTATTAATGACACCATATTTAGAGGATATCAAACTATATATATAAGAATTTGTAATCTTCTGTAAATTTAATCATGGGAATTAAACTTGCTAAGTAGTTACTGCAGCTAGAAATTAAATGACCTATATATATGTAGGCAAAAGTGTTCTTGCTATCCCTAAAGTATAATGTCAGTTTCAGTTGTATGTACTGTCAAGTTTTTTGGGTCAATTATACCTCTAGTTTGGAGGTACAATTAACTTAAATATGAAACATTAGGGGTACAGTTAACTAAATTATGAAATATTAGAGATATGATTGACAAAAAAAAAAATTTTGAAAGTACAACTGAAACTGACCTCATATTTTTGAGATACCAATAGTACTTTATATTTTATTTGTGACACATATATATATATGTAGGTTAATGACAAGAATATAATGTACATGATGAATTAGATTGAGGAGCACAGGGCAGTGTTAGAGTATCAAAAGGGAACAGTGGAAGCAAAGGCAGTGGAGCATCATCATCTCCATCTTCATCATGATCATCATCAGCAAATGATGGAGCAACACTTCTCATTCTATGAAGATCAACATGTTGCGGCTTCCGCCTCCGGCTCGGCCTCGGCCTCGGCCTCTGCGGCCGCTTCCGGCGGCACCATCCTTCAACTTGCTCCTCTCCACCTTCCTCATCTTCACCCCTATCTTCAGCTCGCCCAGCCAAATATTGAAGACCCTCAACCATGGTACATATTCACCTTACTAATTATATGCAAACTCAGTCCTTTGGAGGACTAAATTGCAATGAGTCTTGAATTTTTAAGTATTAAATCAATTATTTCAAAAATTTAACAACTAAATTAGCAGCATTCATATGCATGTCAAATATGCATTCACATACTAATTAATTAATTGGCTTGATTAATTATATTTTTTCTCTTTTTGTGAATTATAGTTTATGAATCTTTAGGCAAAACTATCATTTTGATCATTTACATGATATCAGTTTCAATTTCATCTTATATGATTTGAGCTATTAATTATTTAGGATCGACTTAAATGACTTAATATCATGAAAGTAGTAGATAATTTAAAGTATAATATATAATTTTTTTAAAGAAAAATATTCCATCGATGCTATTTTTTATTAGAAAATCTGATGATAAAAGTTCTAAAGAATTATTCCTATCTTGTGTGATTAAATAATGCATAAAACTCAACCAGTGTGTAAAGATGATATTGCTGATATATATTGATTGTTGGAAGTTACGATTTTAGCATACTTTTTGATTATATAAATTAAACTTTTTATTTATGATAGTATATAACTATATATGGATCCATGATTTTGCAGATTAAAAATGGAGAACGAGATGCTTTGTTGTGAAATTGTGATCGATCAACATAAACATTTCTATGGTGGCTCTTTTAATTTCCTGTTGGAGGAAGCACTTAATTAATTATGTTTTATGCTTCAAAGATAACTTGCTTATCTGCATTATTTGACTCTAGCTAGTAGTATCGTACTTCAACTCTATCAATGTTTTTATGAGTACGGATTTTATATGTTTGTCGGAAATATTTGATGGATACTAGGTATGTTTTAACTCTTGCTTTGTAGTTTTTAATATTAATTATCTTTCAAAACAATATCGTTTGGGTAATTTATTTTCAAAACGAGTATGAATTTTTTTTTAAAAAAAAAAAAATCAGCCATTGCATTAATGGAAGTTATGGCTTTTAAGCTAAGTTTGAAAAACAATTGGACTTATGTTTTGGCATCAGTTTATAATGCAAACAAATAATTAAGTTTAAATTAGTTCTTTTGGTTCTTAGAGTTTCATTTAATATTAACTTGGTCAAAATCTCACTTTGATCCTTTTACTTTTGAAGTAGATTTCACTTTGAACCTTAATATAGTTTCGTTCAAGTCCCATATGTTTGACGGATATTTGAAGCCTAATCCTGAACCAAACTCCATTACACTTTTTTTTTGTTAACTCTGACCTGGCATTCTGAGGTGAGTTGGAAGATTTCTTATCAAGTTAGAATTCTCTCTCGTCTTCTTCTCTAAAATTTATAATTATTTACAATTTCAAAATCTTTTAGTCTAGCTAACAAGCACTACTTTGCCCTTAAAATACAAAGAAATGAAGAATACTCTATTAGATTTTATTGACCTAGACAGAGAAGAAATGACCTAGATTCATGTTTGTTTCTTCCTTTCAAAGTGTTTTCTTCGGCTTATACCCAATTTTTTTTTTTAAAAAAATGTTTTCTTTAGCCAAAACTATGGCTTCAATATTGTGTCTAAACTCTAAATGGACCGGCTTTGCTTAGGGTAGCCCAACTTAAGAAAAATATTTAAGTTCTTAGTTATATATAACAAATACCCTTTATGTTCCTATAAAAAAAAATACCCTTTAATCCTTTATGTTAATTTTGTGCAATATATATATATATATATATATAGTTACATGGCTTCTCAGTTTTACAGATGTAAGTAAATACGTAAATGAAAAAAAAGAAAGAAAAAAGTCAACAAAGTATGTTGTATATAAGTATATAACTAAAGACTTGATATATACAAATATATACATATATATTATATTGTAAATTAAGATAAATATTTTATTTTTGTTAAAATACAATTTTTTATATTATATAATATTATGTAATATATCCATTAAAAAATTGTGTAATATATATCATGAGTATATATATGAGTGGAACTAGAACTCAATATACTAAAAACTAGACTAGTGAATGAATTGGTAAGACTTTCAAGTCAGAGATTCAATGGTTCAATAAATCGGACCGACAGATCAAATGACATCATAAATAAAAATTATAATCATTTTAAATAAAAATAATATTTAATTTAATTAATATTACCATAAAATTTATATAACACTAACATATATTTGTAAAATTATAATTCATTGTTATACAAAAAAAAATATACAAAAGTCACAACATAATCAATTATAATTAGGTTAATAAAAGTGAAAAAAATATTTTTTGTAATAAATTTGCAATATTTCATATTAAGTTTCATATATTTATACATATATATATATATATTTCATTTAAACTATTAAACCAAAAAAATATATATAACCCAACCAATTTTTTTAAAAAAGTTTTTGATCACAGTTCAATTCAAGTTAACCCCATTCAAAACAACTCCAATCCAATGTCAAACCGTCCAGTAACATGCTTGAACTTACTAGTTACCTTGCAATATTGGAAAATTGATCTCTCCACATCCAAATTCGATCGGATATATCTTTTACTTGAAGAATAAAATTTAGGAATATTCATCGAGTATGAATATTTAAATCATCCATGTTACATCGAGTATGAATATTAAAATCACCGAACTTTTAATTTTAAACATTTAGGCTATCTCCAAACTTCAAATCTGCGTCAAAGATCAGATGTTACATCTTCTAACAAAGTTATACTAAAACACTAGAACTATATATCGATGTATCACAGGTTTGTTATATTTTTTTTTATTATTCATTGACATATTGCAAATGGTTGTAGCAATACCCACCCTCTAAAAGATTATAGCATTACCAAGATAAAGACAATCCAAGAACCAAAAAAAGAAAAAATAAATCTCCTAATAGCCTAAATAGTGGGTATAGAAGTAAATATAGTGAAATTAAACACCAAACACATTTATATATNCAATACCCACCCTCTAAAAGATTATAGCATTACCAAGATAAAGATAAAGACAATCCAAGAACCAAAAAAAGAAAAAATAAATCTCCTAATAGCCTAAATAGTGGGTATAGAAGTAAATATAGTGAAATTAAACACCAAACACATATTTATATATCAATACCAATGTAAACATTACACTTAAAGCAATAGAAAGAACAGTGTTTGCATTAGGAGAAGCCACTAACCTAGATTTACATTATATACCAGTGGCAGAAAATCTTCTCTACAAACATGAACTTCATTGCATGCACTTTGGCTGCCCAAAATAAAATTTTGATATTTCAGCTGCAGTAGTTGTACCATCTACTTCACAGTGAAAACGTATAAATCTATGAACTCTGAGAACTGAAATCGTAGCTGTAAGCCCATCGTGCTCATACTACAGATTTAGGTTCCTGTGTAAAATCACCATAATTCACACAATATAGATGCTTGATTATATTACATACCCAATCACCATCAACGAGAGTACCAAATTAAGACAACAAAATAGACGCTCATGCACCCCGTAGCATCCTTCCATGTAACCAACAACAATAACGTTGGAAAATCAATTTTAAGAATAAGCATGAAAACATAAGCAATGAATGGTACCAATAATACAGACAAAGATAAGTCCAATCCCATAGAAGGTAGAACTGACAGCTTATAGTAATCACTTCACCATCTATTCATCATGTTCACGATGCCGTCTCCTGCTCTTTTCAGATTTCTTCACATCCCTGCCCATTCTTGAATCACCCAGACCACTGGAATCAGTATCAGAATCGGACAATGAATTTGCCCTCCTTGTTCTATGCCTGTGCCTTTTACCAGAATCCTCAGATGTTTCAGAATCAGACTCTGAGCGACGGCTTCTCCTTCTCCTCTTCTCCTTCCTACTCTTTCTCCGACTATGCCTACGGTCATGATCGTCATCTGGAGATGTTTCCCTCTTCCTTCTGTGCTCCCTCCTCCTTTTCCTCCTCCTTTCACCTGAATCATCTGAATCACTAATTTCCCTCTTCCCATGCCTCTTCTTCTTCGACCTTCCTCTCTTCTTGCTAGAGCGTGTATCCAAACCTTCTTCATCAGAGTCCTTCTTCTTCTTTCTGGAAGAACCTCCCTTTTCACTGATTTTCTTCCCAGATCTTTCAGCAATAATCCTCTCAATCTCTGAGTCAACATCAGAGTCTGAGCTATCGCTGTCGTCCTCCTCCTCACTCTCATCTGAGCTCTCGATTGTGCTTCTCCTATCGGCTTTTGCTGCCCTCCCTTTCAATTTATCCAATGCAACCAATGCTGGAACCTGCATAGCTTCTGGGTCCTTCTCCTCATTGTCATCCTTGACTTTGACATAGTTCTTACACTGGAACTTGAGGTGCCCTACACGACCACACTTCTTGCAGGCCCCCCGATCTATGTCCACATTAGAATTTGATATTTTAGCCAGAGCAAGGAGTCCCTGGAAGTTGGCGTATGCATTCTCAGCATCTGGCTCTTCATTTGATACCATATAAGAAGTATCCTTCTTGTCTTCCTTGTTGGGAGCATACGGGTCATAACCAATGGCACTCTGCCATATACCGTGAGTTTGAAGGGCTGCGCTACTGTGAACGCGGTTGTTCGCAGGCATGCGAACTCTACCCGCTGTAGCTGGCATCTTGAAATTCTGATATTAATCCCTGTAAGGAGAAATATACAAATTTCAGGAGATTTATGACAAATTCACTATAAATCATTTGTACAGAAGCTTCATACCTAAAATATCTCATTCTTTGAACCTAGCCATAACACTAGATAAGCTTCAATGCAATAAGAGACATAGATTATTTTTATACACCATGGAGACAATAATAAGGGTGGATTTAGAACATGACTTACAGTTTAGACTTTAGACCAACTGAATTTGAACAGCACACTCATTTGCCAATCCCATAACCAAACTCAAATATGCGATCAATCATAAAAGTTCACTGATGTCTTAACCCAAAGCCAATAGAAAACACAGGAAAACTGAGTGGTTCAAATTTCTAAAATCCAATAGTACAAATTTCAAAGAAACAAACGTCAAATAAATAAAACCTAAGATCAAAACAACAGAACTCCCAATCTTACTATCTAAAATTCTAAGCTAGGTTTCCGTATGATTTATATGAATTTATTTTTACTTATTTGTTGAGATTTTAAAATTCATTACTTTGAGTTAAATAAGAAAAATTGCAAGCAAAACCAAACCAAGAATTCAGTCTCCCAATCAGGAAAATAGAACTAAAAATTCAACCTAAAAATTGAAGAATATTCCAAGCAAAATCGAAACAAAATTCATGCTCTTAATCAAGGAAACAGAATTACAAAGTCAACCCAAAACATGGTTGGGAGAATTCGTATAAAAAACCAATCTTACGACATATCCAACATCGCAACACCAAATCAGAATCAAGACATACCCAATAGGAAGATGGGCCAGCTTGAGAAATTCCAGATCAAAATCAAAAGAAACCAAGAGCAATATATAGAATCGGAAGAGAAGCCATTTGACAAAATACACAGCAGCAAACCCTAAACTAGGAAAGAATGAACACTAAATTAGACCTCGAAGCCGAATATCCAGAAGGAGATCTAGTAATCACAGAAGAACAAAAATGAAGAAGGGGGCGGAAACATACCTGCAAGACGGGGATGTTTTCTCTGCCGATTTCTCCGTTTGGTGCGAATCTTCACAAAGAAAAGAGCTATGGCCGTTTCTGAAGCTCGGATGAGATTTGGCTCAGGAAAGGAAATGTTTCCAAAAAGCCCAGAGGAGTTATCAAGGATCCTTACTCCATGTCGCCTTTTTTTTTAATTTATGGAAGTCGGTGCCCATATGTTTATCTTATTTTAATCCGCTTCTTCATATTCTTTTCGTTTCATTTTGATTTCGATTTTTAATGTTTTTAAATACTTTTATTTTAATATTTAATTACTAAATATAATTATATTTTGATTTTTAATCTTTAATTTCCATTTTTGATATTTTTTAGTTTATTTCTTTTGGTTGATTTGAAGCCCACGTTTATTTAAACGATTTAGTGAGTTAACTATTGGATCAACCAAACTTGGTCTCTTGATTTCATTTTGATTTTGAAATAATGAAATTTGAAATGATCATTAATTTTGATACCTACGTAAATTTACTTCTAAATATTACAATTGATCATTACATTAAACTTTCCGAAGTCGGATTGTTATTGTTACTCGTACATTTTTTTTTAATAAAAATTGTATCCTTTAATTCTTTTTTGATGATAGCTGTGCACTTTCTCAAAATATATAATAATCAATGCAATTAACTAATTGTTATGCTATAGTAATGTANAGTCCCTGGATACATATTATATAGGGACTAAAATGAAAAATTTAAAATTTTTTTGGGGTCAATATGTAATTTTTGTAAAATTTATTAAGGTTAAAATTACAAAATAAGTCCAAAGGGTACCAAAGTGTTAATGGAGAATACCACAGGGTACCAAAGTGAAACAGGGTCAAACCTCAGGGTACCAAAGTGTAATTTACCCTTTTTTTTAAGTTGGCGAATATGATCAGATATAAAATCAATTATACAGTAGAGGAAGCCACAAATTTAGTAAAACTAGTAAAATAGCTTGTACACTGAACAAAAGGCAATAGTTAGTTAGCAAGAACACATACAAAGTCACCAACCACTATGAAATATTATCCCTATTTCTAAGTCCTACCATGACGAGGGAATATCCAGAATTCTCAAAATATCAGAACTTGTAGCACTAATACTTACCTGATAATCATATATTATATAATATGTCCTATGGAATGCATTATTATTGCAGTAGTTCTATAATATATTGCTGCCTTCACCGTAGCTCCCATATCATCCATGGCTATCTATGTACCTCCTCCCCAAGCATCACGACTACCTCCATCTTGGTTTCCTTTCTTGTTGCTGTTGCTCCAACTGCCACCATTAAAACCACCACCACCATCACCATGGTCGCTTCCAGCTTTGCCCCACTGACCATCATTTTCGGTACGTCCACCTTCCTCACCCCAACTCTTTCCTTGATTACTTCCCCAACCCTGAGAACTAGCATTTTTGGTCCAACCACCACCACCGCCGCCACCATCATCACTTCCACTACTGCCCCATCTGCCTCCACTATTATTACGTCCACGTCCACCGCTGCTATTCTGATTGCTAAAGTTAGTGGTTTCACTGCCATTCCCACCTTCATTCCAGTTGTTTCCTTTATCAGCTCCCCAACTTGAAGATTTGGCATTATTGGACCAACCACCATCACCACTTCCACTACTGCCCCATCTGCCTCCATTATTATTACGTCCCCGTCCCCGTCCACCTTCATGGCTGCTATTCTGATAGCTAAAATTAGTGTCACTGCCATTGCCTCCACCATCACCACCTTCTTTCCAATTGTTTCCTTTATCAGCTCCCCAACTTGAAGAATTAGCATTATTGGACCAACCACCATCACCACTTCCACTACTGCCCCATCTGCCTCCATTATTATTACGTCCACGCCCACGCCCGCGTCCACCTTCATGGCTGCTATTCTGATAGCTAAAATTAGTGTCACTGCCATTGCCTCCACCAACGCCACCTTCTTTCCAACTGTTTCCTTTATCAGCTCCCCAACTTGAAGAATTAGCATTATTGGACCACCCACCAGCAGCACCAGTGACATCACTTCCAGTATTACTGCCCCATCCGCCACCACTATAGCTGTCATTGTTACTACCTTCACGTCCACGTCGTCCTCGTCCTCGCCCTTCATTATCACCTTCTTGGCTTCCTCTCCTTCCCCTTCCCCTTCCTCTTCCCCTTCCATTTCCTCTTCCCCAACTACCTTCATTGAAGGCACCTTGATTGTTATCAGTATTATGCATCCCATTTTCATGTTTATTCTGCTGCCATCCATCGGCATTGTCTTCAGCAGGAACACTTTGACTCCAACTCTTGCTTGTATTATTTTTCCAACCAGAAGAATTAGAATTAGCCCAACCACCACCATTAGTGTTGTCACCTCCAGCTCCACTGTTGCCCCATCCACTACTACGGCTGTTGTTACTACCCTGTGCCCAGCCACTATCATTGGAGACATCCTGATTCCCAGTTTCATTATTGGGTTCCCAGGCTTTGCCTTCACCAGCAGAACCACTCTCACCCCAACTCTTGCCCGCATTGTGCGTCCAACCAGAAGAATTAGCATTAGACCAATCACCAGCACCAGAAGTGTGATCATTTCCAGCATTGCCCCATACACTATTGTTATTGTTGGCTTCACCAGAACCACCCATATCCAAACTCTTGCCACTGGCTACCGTATCATCATTTCCCCATTGTCTGGCTGAATAATGATCGTCGGTACCATCTCCCCGACCACGGCCACGTCCACGTCCACGGCCTCGTCCTCGTCCTCTTCCTCTTCCTCGTCCGCCACGACCATCTCCACGGCCACTGCTGTCTGAAAGGCATAGATCAAACGAGAGAAATTAAAGTATAGAAAGGAAAAGAGTCGGAGGATTTCGATGTGTCCAAGGAGTCTAGTTCAATTTAACATTGACAAATGAAAAACAAGTTTACATTCTACAGAAACACTTCACTCCATGCAGGGTAGTATGAAACTTTATTGTCAGTGCTGAACAATAGATCTATATAACAACTATATGATTACAGCGACATTGCGATAACAAAGTAGCGATGAGATCAATAATTATTTTAGATCAACTGACTGCCTAGTCAGATATTTATAAATGATCATATATCCAATGTTATCCAAGTGCAAAAATGCGGCTGCAAAGATTACATCTATATCGTCTACAAATATATATATATAACTCTTACCAATAGCCATGTATTAGAATCCCAACTTAACCAAACTCTGATTGAAACTCTACAGGACATATTTTGAAATATAAGCAGCTGCTGGCACCCAACGAAATACAATTCCATAGCCAGCCTATATACAGGAAATTAGTTTCATCTTATATATATTGTTACATTAATTATGGAATTGTGAAACTTGAGGTAACCTATTGATATCACATCTAAGTTTAAAGTTAATTATAGTATAGCTGTAACAGATCAACTTGACATCAATTACCTACACTAAACAAAACTCTTGCACATCTTTTACATGTGTGCAACCGCAGCAACAACATCAAATAAATTAATTAAGAAATGAAGAATGTCCATGATATACCTGAGGCTCTCCAGTCTCCATCCATAGACTTTCCAAAACCATCTGCAATGGGCTTTTTTGCTGGTACAATGATATCATTGATATGATTCTGAAAATATATAACCAGTTGCTCGACGTTCTCAAATATTTGCTTCCTAAATTTGAATCCTTTTGGTTGGATACCAATATACTCATGATGCAGATTTATACTTCTAATGTAAGACAAGATGAAAGTGCCAGGATGCTCAAATGATATACCAAAGCCATATACTATCCTCTTTGGATGTTCTTCCTTCTCAAGTTTTAGAACTTTATCAGCCTCAGTTTTTGGACCCTTAAATTTCGGGTACCTAAGCATGGCTTTCAGATGAATTACCAATGGATTGACATAGTATTCAATAACCTGTTCACAAAGCAGAGAAATAATTAACTAAGAAATGGAGTCAAGATAAAAATTCAAAAGCATCAACAAAGAAGCACAAAGACTATTTGGCCCCCAAAAAAAAAGAAACACAGACTAGAAAACAATTAAGAACCGATGCAAATTGAGTTTCTTCCATTGACATTGTCCTTGAACTCAGGAAAAAAAAATTACAGTAGAAGTATAACAACAACAACTCCAACCCTCCAATTTTGAGACATGTGCATAAAAGGGTAAACACAATAAATGAAAAGAGAGTTAAGAGCAATTCCTGTTTGTGGAGCGTAAGTACAAACTGTGTGTCTGACTTATTAGTAAAGCTTGGTTTTGGCATCTAGTTTGCTAGTCTCTTTCTTATTCTACAAGGGTGACTTCGCACCTCACGTTGGCAATATAAGGAGAAAATGATAAAACAGGGTGTAAAGAATAGATTATATATTACATATCACATACTAAATTGAGTAAATTCTATATTCAAGTGTATACATGAACATGTTTGGTTTCACTGAACATCCATATATAGAACAAGAAGCATGAGAATGTGATAATGCACAAGATGTGTTTAAAACAGAGAAACTTATTCTATCATAATACACTATAAGAACAGCATATCAAATAACCACAGAAGAATTTAATGATCTTTTCTGAGCATCTGGATTTAGGACAGTGACCTTGTCTATGTCGTCAAATATTTCCTCTCCTATTTTTAACTTCTTCCCAAGTCCAAGCATGCTTTTCATATCTGGAGTCTTTCCATATTCAACAATGTCTTTGTGTACACTAAGTCCATCAAAAATTTTAAGTGTTAAGGTTAAGTTGCATAGACCTCTACAACTTGGGTGAAAAACATAGTCGCCAACAGCCTTATCTGCAAGGAACTAGTCAAAACAGAACAAAAAAAGATGCCAGTCATAATCTTAAAATCTTCATAATGTAGAAAGTTAACTTAACTCAAATAGAATATTAAGCATTAAGCAACGAATAAATCCACCTCTTCTGCTTGGTCAGCAGTTATATTTTGAAAACACTGATGAACAATCATCCTGGGCTTGAAAAGTTTATTTTCAAGCTGCCCCTTGTCAGCTTTCTCTTGCCGGCTTTGTAAAGTCTTTCCTTGACAATAATAAGGGTCCTTGTCATGTAAAATTGAGTCCTCATCACTCTTCAATTCACTTGTTTTACATGTCAAATTCACTCGATATCTGTTCTTGTCAATTAATTTAATCTTGCAATTAAGCACAACACCTTCACGCAATTTTTCTATTAAAGATATATCATCAGTTTCATCTGAAAAGTCTTCCTTAAACAGTACTCCAGTCAATCCAGAGTCAAGTATACAAAATGCTTGTTCAGACTGCACATGGCGAACTGTTGCCTGAACTCTTCTTCCCTCAGAAAGTACATCCGCAGTTTCTCCAGTTATCATGAAAAACTCCTCATCTTGAGTTGGTTCCATATAAGGTCTTCTAGGATCTTTAAATCCATCAAGAAGTTCTACCTTTATGTCATGAAGAGTCTCTTTTTTAACTTCTCCCTTTTCTGCTTCTAGTTTAGCTGCATAATCATTTACATCAAAAGTTTGCAGTAGTTTTGGATCATCATGAATAAATTCAATTGCATTCACTTGGGTAGCATCAGCATCAGGATTATAATGTCCATAAACAGCTCTAGCAAATTCTTCAGCAAGATGATATGACTCAGGATGAATTCTAGTACAGTCCAGAGTATTAGCAACAGTGTCACCAAAAACTGGTTCTATACGTGAAATATGAAAAAAGCCAACAGCATTCCAGAAAACCTTCATTGTGTTCAATCCATGTTTAGTCAAGTCCCTTCGATTTTCCACAGCTGTACCTCCAAGTAATTCTCTATGCAAAATGCCAGCTTTTCTGGGTCCAAGACCAGAAACAAACTGCAAAGGTGCAGAAAGCCAATCCTTGCTCATAACCAAATTTATGTCTATACCTACTTGGTTGGTAATATCAACCATGACCCACTCAATTATCTCCGACTTCTCGTCACTTGTTAAAAGATGATCCAGGGGGTTCAGCTTCCAAGACAAAATCTCCTTATTGACCCCACAGAGTGTTGCGACCATGGCCATTGGATTTAGAAGGTAACGTCCAAGGGCCACCGCCCTCTTCACAATGCCTGCATAATTTCAACAATGAAGGTAAAGAAAAGGAATCTAAAATTATGTGGGAAAGAGTAAGGAAATGGGGGCAGAAGAATTGCCTTGTTGTCTGGGAAGCTGGTGCTCAGAAATTTCTGAATTTTCATAAAGGCACGGCAAACTCTCGTCCCCTAAAACTGTTGTTAGTCCTTTCATGTCTTGACTGACACTTTGAGAAATACCCTCCGGCATCATTGAAATAATCTGGTTTGAGGCAATAAGACCACATTGAATCATGTTTGTACTGATTTAGACACGCATCAAACAATAAATTAAATGGAATCAAAATAGCAGCCACCATATCACAGTAATACTAATGATAAAAAGAAAATAATACAAAACTAGTAAACTTTAATACCCAAAAAAAAAAACTAAGACTCAGAATGCAGAAATAAAATTTACAATTAATGATGAAAGTTCAAAAAAGAAAAAGAAAAATAGAACATAGAGTTAACTAAAGGTTAGCTGAAGAACTAGTTTACCTCATTAATGTCATCTCTCAACCGTATACAGGATGCATTAGTAGCTCCTATGACAATAACGTGTGGTTGATGATCCATTAGGAACTTAAGAACACGCTGTTGATCATTTTTCCTGCACTGCTGGTCATTCATATTCTGTGATCGCAGAGTAAGTGACCGAGCATGCATCACATCAACCAATTCCCCCCTAGAGTCCAACATTACAAATGCTGTACCTGGCTTTCCAGTTCCCCAACAACAAGCCATGACTTTGGATGCAGGATCCCTCTCTCGTGCCTTATCACTGTACTTGCTTTGATATGGTGCCACTGAGACTCTGTTCCATAAACACTCACCGTACTCCATTATTAACCAGACTTTTGCCTTAGCAGTCAACAACGCTCGTGCTTCCTTCTCCATAGATGGCAGAAGAATACTTGAAATAGCTTCCTGAAGGATTGACTTACGCTGTTCATTCCAGAGCTGAGCAGATGTTCCTTCACTACTACTGAGATAAACATCATGGCAGGCTGCTGTCAGCTCATTTAGGATAGAATCAGGCAACTGCATTTTAACTTGAAGGAGCTTCTCCTCCTCAGCCTTTTGAATGATAAGCCACTGAGCATCCTTAAACTTCATGATGGGTTTGTCCTGAAGCCACTTCACGCTTGCAAATTGATGATTAGTATCTATTATCACATTTCCTCTAGGTGTAGGGCTGGTTGACACTAGAGCTTTATCCATATAAATGCTGCGGATATATTTCTTCACAGAGATATCACTGCTTATCTCCATTTTAGCCTAAAGAAAAATAGGTTAGCAAACTAGCTCTGAATGGATTTTAGAAATATGAAGAAGCAGATAATAAGATTTATGGCATACAATGTGCCTAGCTCCTTCCAGTACAGCTTCTGAAGTTTCAAATGTTTCACACTTGTATATGGAAGCCAATTCTTTCGGAGACTCCTCTGGATCTTCTTGCTTCTCCATTCCCTACATTCCAATAATCCATGAGTTACCCTATCCTATATATATAGAGACAAAGGAGAGAGAGAGAGAGAGAGAGAGAGAGAGAGAGAGCAGAAGGTTATCACTTTTTCAGGAGAAATTAACAACCCAAACTTCTCAGGATTCCCAAATTTGATTGCGAGTGATCGCAGTTCTGCTATACAGCATTTAGAATAATATGACTCCTTCACTGGCCTTTTATAACCATCATCCAAGAACCCCTCAACTGGAGGAAAATGTAAATTAAACATCATATCTATGTCGTCAATCTCTCTATCTGATTCAGCCCCCTTGAGCATATTGGTCATAGATTCAAAATGCTGCTCATTGAATCTGGCCTTCTCATCATCAAACAAGGCTGTGTGGCATTCTTCCTTCAAACGATTGCTATAGTATGTCAAAAGGGCATTTTTTCGCTTCTGAAGAAGCAACCACTTTTTATCCAATTCCTTGATTATCCAGAGTACCTACAACAAAAATCAAGCTGATGTATCAATATCATTTTTGTTAATTTCATTTTCTCCCAATTAGTTAATTTCTTATTTGCACAATCTACCTATCATCCTGCAAAGAATCTATCATCATAACTGAGACAATTGACTCCTAGTAAGTTGAGACCATACCATCCAATAATAAACAAGTTAAATTAATTATTACCTTGTGCCATTTCAGTTGAGGTTTTCTCTCAATATCATCCATACAAATGTTTTCTGCTTCATCCTGCTCTGGATGTTCCAGGAGACTTAGGCACTGTTCCTTCCGGTACATTGCAATAAATGGTATCTAAGGCATAGAGAAAAGACCTTCAAATAATTAATAAGGAATTTCATGTGGTCAAAGATAACCCAAAAATGTGATTAACATCATACCAATACTTACATCATATTTCATTGCGCGATGCAATTCCAAGAACCTCACTATATCTTCTCTCTTCAATATATTATGTAGCCTGCAGGATTTACCCTCTTCTGTGTTCTCACTGTACAACGGATTTGAACCAAGTTGACTAAGCATCCAAGAACTTTCTGCTTCAATACTCATCTTGTCAACAGGAGCAGATCCCACAATGTCCTCAAATATCTGTTTGAAAAACTACAGATCGATTAAAAATAAATCACAGCATTATGATGACGATTGACAAGAAAGGAATATTATATAAATTCAAAACCAGGACCTGCATCCTCTCGGGTATGTCTATATCATCTAAACAGCTGCCCTTTCCTGCTACATTCACATTGGTCAGGACCAATGACCCAGACTTGTAACAATCATCAGTAGATTCAAAAAGAACTTCCTTGCAATGTTGGGGCAGCGGACCAGCCTTGCCAGAACTATATTTGGCTTTAGTTAGCAGTGATGATGAATGTTTGGCTTCACCAAACTTCCTTTGTCTATAAGTCATATAATCAAGGCATTAAGCAAATAGTTGAATTTTTAGTGAATTTACACGCATTAATGTTAACTACAATGTACCTCAGGGAGTCTCTCTCCCTATGGACAACCTCTTCATCCACTATAAAATCTGCCATGTCATCCTCGGCATCCTCAGATATGTCCTGTTCATCTTCAAGTATATCATCAAAAAGTGATCCTGGAAAACCAACGTCTTGTAACTAATTAATAAGGAATAGCACCATGTACTCCAGGAAAAAAAAAATCAATGGTAGGTTAGGCGCTTTCATAGATCATAATAGGGTATTTGTATAAGAACTTTAAATGGTATTGACAGAAGATACTGAAAATAGATTCTTATATTGGTCACCTCCGTCATTAGAAGTGTGTCCTCTTGTCTCGTTGTCCATGCTAGCCTTTTTGAGCCTCTTAAACTTTACATCTCTCTAGGACAAACACAACAAAAGCACAATGAGTAACAAAATGACGCTCATTAACCATTTGCTTGAAAATACAGATATGGAGTATAATTTATAAAGAAGCAAAAGCAAGTCCACACCAAATTCTCTTGATTAACGCCTGAGATATTGTTTTCACGAATTAACTCAAGATCATCATCATCAAGAACAATGCATTCAGACAATCTTCTGAAACGGTTACCAGAAAGCAATCAGTATCGCGTAAGAAATATATATATGAAATTGCATGGCAGAGAATAAGAAGATATATGAACCGCTTCTTCTTTTTCTTCTTCTGCATTTGTTTTGGATTGTCTTCTTCCTCTTCATTATAATCAACTATAAATCCATCAATCTCATACATATCCAAATCCTCATCTGCATCACCAAGTGAGAACATTATTCATTTTAGACAATCAAAAAATCATAACAAGATCATCCATGAGCTTATCAGTACTGACTATGACAGTAGGTGACAAAAAGGAATAGCGTAGGGAGAAACTGATTATATATATAAACAAAACTTTTTAAAAACCAATGACGAAAAGTCTAAATAGCATAAATCTATAAAGTGCAAACAGCTCATTACCATACCATGACCAAAAAACGGAAGTTCAGTTTAAATTTGTCCATAAAACAAAAAAGTTGATAGTTTTCTGCAGAATTCTGCAAAACTGAAACATAAGAGCCAAATAGGAAATACCGAACATTATAAAAAGCAATAGCTCAATATATCGTGCATCTGCATGTCGCGGCCTCAAGATATCGCCGACGAACTACCTCTTGGACCAAATCATTCTATCCTCATTCACTGTTAAGATCTCAAATATAGAAAAAAAAAAGTTTTATAATATCAAAGTTGACCAGAAAAAGGCATTTTAAAATTAAGAAGAACGCATTATTGGTTGCTACAAAAACAAAGAAACGAAAACTTTCACTGATAAAAGGACTTACTACATACACTATAACACAACCAAAAAAATAGAAAGGAAGAACCCACGAGTGTTTAATGCAGTGTTTGGCGAGCTATACCTAGGCGAGAGGACCCAAATTCGATACTAGGGTCGACATTGTTGGGAGGGCTTTTCCGGTGAGGGATACCCATATGGTTTAACTCCAAAGAAAAAAAGAAACGAAGATAGCGAGATGAGGGGAAAGAAGAAACTCAAGTTCAAGTTTGTGATAATGATAATGTTAAATAGTAAAATCAGTCAGTTCATTACCATCTGATTCTTCATCGTAGTGTTCCGCCGTAACAGCTTTCTCTTTCTTCTTCCCTCTCTCTACACTCATCTCTGTAAAATGCAAAACCAAATGAACAATCAAAACACCGGAAACTATACGCCTATTTGAATTACTGATGACCAGAGAAGCTTATAATTATAGTTGACCTTGTTGTTCACGGGAAAGCGATTTTCTTTCCCTTCCCATTGTGGATTCTGCGAGTAGAAACCCTAATTCTGAAGGATTTCGAATACAGCTAATGCGTGAAAACAGTAAAACCGATGCTTGTCAAAGAAGGAATGCAAAGACCAAAGAGAGAGACGATCAGAAATGCAAAACGGCAAAGAGTGTGTGTGCTATTACCACTACACAAAAGATTACAGTGGGAGAGAAATGAATAGAGTAGCCATTCTGAGGTGCCCTTGGGTATAGAGAAATTTACGGGAGTGCCACTGACACTCAGGTTTTATCACTTCATGGGTTTCCACCGTTGGATTAGGAAAGATCTGTAAGAGGGATAGAGGAGTCATTTGGTGAAACAAATTTGGGTGAAAATGTCATTTTAACAGTGCATGCCATGCATCAAGGCCAGGAGGGCATCACTCGATCACTACAGTACGGATATGGGTTTTGTTATAAAAAACTCCATAGCTATAGAGTTTTTTATAGTAAAACCCTTCTTAAAATAAAAATAAAAATAATTTTGGGTTGTGCTACGAAAAATAAGTTAATTTTAGAACCTTAATTTGTGGCCATTCGATATGCTATTTTCTATAACAAGGAAAAAAAATGTCATTTTCATCTAGAGATTTGTACAATAATTTTTATTATACAAAGCTCAAGATGAAAAAAAAAAAAGTAGATTTAATAACCACAAATTGAGTTATTAAAGTAATCTAGCTTTATATAAATTTTTGGTAAAAGGATTATTTTTATCTTAAATTTATATTTTAATGTTTATTTTGATCATTATGTTTTAGAATGCCCAAATTGATTTTAAATGTTGACAAAATGTTCCATTTTGGTCCAAAATTATTGAATATGATTCATTTCAAATTTAAACGAGATGAGTTTAGAGTTATGTATTGTTCTCAAATAGTACTTTTTTTATTTAGTTGGGACCAGCAAACGAGGTCAGATCGATTCTAAATGCAGACCGCTCGTTTCATGGTCAAATAAGCAAAGTTGATCATATATCTTGTGTTTCAAATTTGATTGCAACGAATTTAGAGCTACGAGTTCCTTCTAATAAATTATTTGAACTTGAAATGAGAGACAAGAGAAAATATGACCAAATTCAATAGTTTGGGACCAAAATGAAACATTTTGTCAACATTTATGACCAATTTAAATATTTTGAAACGCAATGGACCAAAATGAACATTAGGTGATACATTCAGAAGTAAAATGAACCTTTGACCTAATTTTTTTTAATAATTTATTTGGTCAAATGATAAGACTAAGACTAATTTAAAAATTTTAAAAAAACATTTTCAATCGTGATTCAAATGATAGTATATAATATGTTCCTCGATAATCGATCATTCACGTACAAAGTAAGAAAAAAAAATGATCGTTTTGCTAAAATTCTTTCCAATCATCGCACACATCTCAAGATGAAAAGATTATAATTAAACGACTAGGAAAGACAGTGGCATTGCACCCATCCTCCCCATATCTTTTCCCAAAGAAAAAAGACTGGGAGGACTTCAAAATAGTTATATTACCAAGTTTAATTTTAATAGATGTATGTATAACAAGTGGAGGGGGATCGGATTAGGAAAGATATCCTTTTATATATTCAAATTTCAACAACTTCTTGATGAAATTAGAAGTAGGAAGTGGTTGTAGACTATAGTTGAGGACATTTGGAGAAAAAAAGAGGAGATATAAAATATGGTAAATGACATACTGTTGTGATCCAAATTACTTATTCAATTCTTTTATTTGGGAAATAACCTATCCAAGTTTACTTTTATCCTATAATAAGGTTTTGGCATACTAATAAAAAAAATAATCCCAAAATTAGGAAATCCAAACTAGACTAATATTGTGTTTTTTTTTTTTGGCCTGACTAATATTGTGTTTGATACACTAATTTAAAAAGAAAATCTGAAAATATTTATATTCTTATAAATAGTTTTTTTTTTTGCACAACTTATAAATAGTTTGATTCCATAAAACTTGAGTTTTCTATAATGTTATAGGATGGTATTATTTTTTATTAAGTAAATTGTCTAAATTAACCTAAAAAATTAACTAATTTTATTTTCTTTTACAAATCCTTCGCATTTTTTCATTTTTTTTTGTCCTTGAGTTGTCAATTTCTCATCCAACTCATTCTTCTTTCTCTCAAATTATTATATATATAGAGAGAGATATAACATTTAATCTATTGTGTAGTTGAGCAAGAAACTGCTTGTTGCGTTTCATTTGCCTTAAATATTGTGATAATGAAATATCCTTTTTGAATCTTGACATAGCTTTTTTGTGTTATTTGTAAATATCTTCTTGACTAAAAAGAATAATTTTGGATATTTTATGATTTAAAGGAATTATAATAATTTGGACCAAATTCTAACAAGGTAGTAGAGTTTTCAAAGTAAGCCAACTTACACAGTGACGAAGTAGAAATGTTAACAAGGGGCGGTCAGAAATTTTTTTTTAAACACTGAAGGGGAGCCGTTGGGATTATACTGCATACAATTAAATTATATTAAGACTAATTTGTAGTAATTATTGAAATTTTTGGGAGGGGGGGGCGTGGCCCCCACCAGCCCCCTATCTCTGTCACTGAACTTACATGAGTTGGTTCATACGAGTCGTAATTTTTGATGAGTTAAAATTTTATCAACTCAGATAAATTAATAAATTGAGTTGATTCACTTTATTTATTTATTTATTTTTTGTCTGATATTTATCTTTAAATATTAGAGATTTGAGAATAGTCATTAGAGATTAGATATTTAATGTTTATAACAAGACACAATGACTAAAAACGTGTTTATAATATTTAAAAATTAAAATCATAACTTTTGACAATTTTAAATATTTAAATGTAGGTTTTCTCAAAATAAAATATATCCTCAATAAACATTGTAAATAGTTCTATTACTCCACCATTTTTTTTTTTTGCCCCATGTAGAGTTTCCAGCTCATTAGTGGCGTTTCAATTAATTGAGTACAAATGTAAATGACGAAGAGGTGATCAGGGATGGCAACGAATATAGTATATATATCCGGTGGTTTTGTTACTATCTATATCCATTTATCTTATCCAATATCCGTACCCTATCCGTATCCGATAAATTAATAACTGTATCCGTACCCTATCTGATATCCGGTATCCGACGGATACCCGAAATATCCGAAAAAAAATGGATATAGAATAGGATATTCTATTTTATAAATCGGATATATCGGGTACCCGATATCCATTATCCGCCAACTAATATAATTAAATGAAATTATTATTTATTTATATTGTAGATTTATTTTTTAAAATAAAAAATTAAATATAAAATAACTAAAATATGATTATATAAAAAATATATATAAATATAATTAATTACATTTAAATATTTATATATAAAATATTAAATTAAATGTAAAATATGAAAATTAAATAAGTAATAGGGTATCGGATAATCTAAATATCTGTTCATTTCGAATGGATGTATGGTATCCGAGGGTAATATCCGTATTCGGCGAATATCCGAAAAAAAAATTTAATTTTAACTATGCGTATCTTATCCGATATCCGGTATCTGACGGATATCGAATATTTTTTACGGACGGATATCCTAGGTATCCTAAAAAATTGCCATCCCTATAGGTGATTGATATGAATATATTATGATGATAGCTCAATTCTTCGTTCCTCGCTGAAAAAATTCAATGAACTCGATCATGATACGATAATACGTATCGTCATTCCTAAATCTTATATGTATAGCCAAAGCTCTTCACAAAATTTCTAAAAAAAAATAGATTAGGTGCCACATCTGATTATGATAGTATAGTCTTTCAATAGAAATTATTATTATTATATTTATTAAATTTTAAACTCATTACTTTATTTATCATTAAGATAAGATTATTAACCCACATCGGTAAATATTTAGATTTAACATAAGATTAGACTTGGTTGAAATCTACTATTGTAATTAACAATGGCGTAATTGCAAAAAGTAAATATGTGCGGGCATTGGTTACTAAACTTTTTGTGAGTAATATAATAGGTTGGGCGAAAGCGCAACCCACACAATAAATAAAGGAAGAGGAAATGGAGAAACAAACACAACACTTTAACGTTGGTCGGTGCCTCAAGACGTACTCCACGGTCTCCTCAGGACAACTTCACTATAATTGTAATTTTTGCATGGACAAAATTACAAACCCTCCTCAATACAATTTTTGACCGTAAAAAACTGTAAACCCTCTCAACTATAATTTTTTAACAGAAAAATTATAAACCCTCTCCCAAACATAATTTTTGCACGGAAAAATTATAAACCCTCCACAGAAGGTGAAAGTCTCCCTCCCAATTATGGGACTTCACCACTCTCTCACAACTACATTTTGGTGACGCTCACACACCACATCGCTCATGTAGCAATTACCTCTATTTGTAGGCAATTCATTCAATCTCCTCAATCTTGCAATTTAATGCATATACATCACCTCCATCAATTTCCAATCAATTTGATTCCTCCAATCAAAAATTAATTAACAAATTAGTACAACATATCTTTTTTTTTTTTTATCAAAATTAGTGCAACATATCAACCTCATAAATATTCTGATTTTGAATGAAAAAAGCCCTACATAATGAAGTAGCATCATAATTAAGTTCATATTAATAAACTGGTGTATGTGATCCTTTCTCAATTACCTTTACTATATGAAGAACAGTAAAAGGTCCTGCACTATTGATAAATTAATCATGAAGCAATTACCTTCCTTATGGAATCACTTTCGATGCACTTTAATTAAAAAAGTATGTAAATTGTACTAAAACAAAGTTATGTAAACTTCACAATATCTGAACCAATAAGGCACATTCTGAACCATAATGGATAGTAGAATGGCACATTCTGAACCAATAAGGCAGAAATTGTTTTTGAACTTAAATCATCGGAGGGAGATCAAGTATCAGATTATTAACCGCAGAATTGGTTTGGGGCCAAATAGTGCAAGTAATTTGTTATTTTCCCATTAAAATTGGGATATAGAAATATGTTATGATAATTAAGGTGAATTAGGGTTGTCTTTGACAATTGTATGATCACTTACTAACGGCCTATCGCCTCCATCAAAGTTTTTAAATACCAATCTCATCTATTGAAATAATTACTCACTAACCTTGCACTTGTGGTCTTATTATTATTTTTTTTTTTTACTTCATTGCTGATTTGATCGCCACATAAACATTTAAAGACTAACATTAGCTTACTTGTTACATGTTGTTTGTAAAGTTCTTGGTCAACAACTTTATCGTAATCGTAATATATATATATATATATATATATAACAAAAGATAAACAAGACAAAAAAAGCAAGAAAGTACCTTTAAGAGTGTTTTTACGATGTCCATGAGTCAAGTCACATTAAATTTTAAGAGCAAGTTCAGAGAATGGAGAGTAAGAAATTATGGGCTCCTTTGATTTTTTGTTGATATTTTTTTAAATTTTAAAAAGGTTTATTTTTTAAAATCATTTTTAAAAATGAGAAAAAATGTTATTTTGAAAAAACAAAAAGAAAAATTAATAAAAATATATTTTGTATTCTGAAATCAAAGTCAAATGTAGAGATTTTATTTTCATTAATAATTAATAATATTATTTCAAATAGATATAAATTCATTTAAAGTTTATTTATAAAATAATTTATTAAATATATATATATATATATTTTTTATTGCATTTTTTTTTGAAATGGTGAAATTGTGAAATAGACCCTTTTTCTTTTCACATTTAAAAACATATTTTTAAGATCAGGTTTGAAAATTAGTTTTGAACTAAGAAAAAAACAGAATAAAATGCACCTTAAATTACTCACTTTTTTCAGAAGGTCCGTACAAGAGAGGTTAATTTTTATGCTATAATATATGATTTTAAATTGTCTTTTTTACAAATAAATTACAATATAAAAGAATAAAAATTAAAATAACTAAAAGTTTATAGATAGAAGTGCATAAATTATTTTATGAAACTTTTTACTATTTTGAATGTAATATGTAATATAAACAGAAAATAATTATTTTATGATACCTTATAATTTTTATATATTTTAAAAATTAGAAATAATATTTGAAGTGCATGCAGACTGCAGTTTTCTTTCACCAAATTGGATTTAAAAACTTAAAATAAATCAAGACACGGACGTCAACACTTTTTTCTTTTCTTCTTTCAATTTAAAATTTCTGAAATGCCGCCACAGAGAAGACTTTCAAAAAAGTAGTGCAGACAATTTATAAAAATAGTAGAAGGCAAAAATATATTTTTTCAGATTTTNGGATGGGTCTAGGTCCTCCAATTATTGACACTGCATTATAAATAATGATATTGCATTATAACACTGCATTATTGACACTCCAACTATGAGTGTTCTTATTATTCAGCTGTCTAATACATTTTATATATCTTTGCTTGAGTGTTGTCATCTTAAATATGAGTGTTGATTTTCAAATTAAGTTGTGAAGATTTCCAATGATGTAAATTGTCAGGAAAAAACCCGTGCGAACGCACGGGTCTCATACTAGTTAATTTTGTTTTAATCCTTTTCCTTGAAAATCCAAAAACGTCTTTTCATTCTCCTTTTGTTTTAGTCTACTTGGTTTCTGCTTTTTTCTTTCTTTCTGCCTAAGAAATCCACAAGGTCTTCGTCAAGTCAAGCAGGGGTTTCCATAGCTACTACTGCATGCNCATAGCCATAACTCATAAGTCACAGTCTACGAGAGTCTACTCAGTGCTCACAATTCTCACAGCCTCACTCATTAATTTTGTTTTAATCCTTTTCCTTGAAAATCCAAAAACGTCTTTTCATTCTCCTTTTGTTTTAGTCTACTTGGTTTCTGCTTTTTTCTTTCTTTCTGCCTAAGAAATCCACAAGGTCTTCGTCAAGTCAAGCAGGGGTTTCCATAGCTACTACTGCATGCAATTTATGAATGATTCTTCGCATTGACGGAAACTGAGGACGAAATAGTGAGAGAATAATGATGGAAGGTGAGAGTTCAAGTAACAAGAGGATCGCCAATAGAGATCATGGATTCACCGACATTATGTTTTCTTGGTCCCTTGATGACATTTTGAATGACAATCTCTACAAACACCAGGTGAGTACTATCATCCATTGTTGATGTTCCGATGATTGTGACTGCTACTTCCCGTATGTTTTAAGGGTGGCAAATGAATATTCCAAATGATTGTTAAACATATACTTGGGAGAAAGAAATTATCTGCTTCAGAATCTTACAAATGGGAAGTAGAAGAATGAGGATCTTACAAAAAAAAATTATGTGAAAATCTTTCGTACTCTTCTTCTCCGTGTATATGGAAGGTTTCGGGGTTTTTCTTTTTCCTGCCTTTCTTTCTCGTTGCTTTCACTACGTCGTCTTCCTATAAATATTTTTCTAAAATTGATTTTATTTTATGGAATGATGATTTATTGATTTTATTTGTTGGGATAAAGAAACTTTCTGCTTCAAATTCCAAAAATGGGAAGAAGAACGAGGATCCTACAAAAGGATATTTGGAAATCCTTCCTACTCTTCTTTCCTTCTCTTTGCTTTCACTCCGTCGTCTCCCTGTTAATATTTTTCTTGGTGATGTAAGTGATATTACAAAAGGTCCACTCATTTTAGCTACGTAGCTTATGACGTTTGGAGTGATGATGCTTGTGGAGCTGGAATGAAGTTGTACCTATGTGATTTACTTATTATTATATTCTTTTATTTGTTCGGTGAAAGAATAAAGTCGTCATATCTTTAAAAGTTTTTCATCTTACACACAATATCTGATAGAACATGCAAAATGTCCATTGAGTTTGTGCATCTCGATCTCCATGCCTTCAAATGTTCAATTACCATGCTATATTGTAATAACTTAGATTATGATCCATTCCCCTTGGATTTAAAGTACTATCATTGTATATATAGTCTCTCTCATCTCTCTCTTTAGATTGAATCCCCGACTTGATTTAATCTTTCAGGTAGAAGACATTGAACTGGAATTCCAATCTGATAACCATTACTTTGAATCATATGTCTACCCATTATTGGAGGAAACTCGAGCACAGTTGAGCTCAAGTATGGAAATGTTATTCAATGCACCTTTTGCAGAGGTGATTTCGTTGGAGGAGGCCAAACCATTAGGAAAGAATATGTATGATGTGACAATTAGTAGCTGGAATAACAGGTTCAGTAAAAATGGTAAAGAGCCATACAAAACACTCCCTGGAGATGTTTTTATTTTGGCTGACTTTAAACCTGAAACTTTGGAGGATTTGCAAAGGGTGGGAAGGATGTGGAGTTTTGTATCCGTAGCTCAGATCCCAAAGGATGAGTTCGAGGATGATATTATGCCTAGTTATCTTAAAGTTGTGGCATCAAAAGACATTAAATTGTATGAAATAGGGCAGAAGTCTCTTTATGTAGTTTTCTTGACAAATATAATTCCCAACAGAAGAATGTGGAATGCCTTGCACATGTCTAGAAAATCAGAGATAATCAAGAAAATTTTGCGCCCTGGTAACATGGTAAGAATCTTGATTTATGTTGTGGCTTCAATTAATTGATTTGAAGTTATATTCACTATTTTAGGCATACACAATATATACTCAGTTTAATTGCTACAAAACTACTGCTGTCACTTATAATTAATTGATTTACTGATGTATGTTGGGAACAGGTTGAGGAAAGTTGTGACCATTGCTATCTGCAGAGTGACGCATTAAGTGATGATAAAGTTTATGTAAATTTATCATCTATGCTGAATGAATCACAAAATAGGGCAATTTGTGCATGCCTTTCTAGCATCTGTTGCCATCACAAGGCTACTATTGAGCTTATTTGGGGTCCACCAGGGACCGGAAAAACCAACACTTTGGGTACACTCCTTTTTGCTCTAGTTAAATCGAAACATAGGGTACTTGCTTGTGCTCCAACAAATGTTGCCGTTAAAGAAGTGGCACTGCGTGTCTTGAACATGGTCAGAGAATCATTTGATAGGGAATCTGAATCCTTATTCTGTTCATTGGGAGAAATGTTGTTATTTGGAAATCATGAACGGCTCAATGTTGGTGGAGAAATTGAAGAAATATATCTGGATTATCGTGTCAAACAGCTTACAAAGTGCTTTGCACCGTGTACTGGTTGGAATTATTGTTTTACTTCAATGATTGATCTTCTGGAAAATTGTGTTTCCCATTATCATGTATTTCTTGAAAATGAATTGAAGGGGAAAGAAAACACTGATAAGGATGAATATAAGGGGATAAAAGGTGAAAATGATTCAAGTTGTAGTGATGGGAGTCGCAAATCCTTTCTTGAGTTTGTGAGAGAAAGGTTTATTGCTATAGCATTGCAACTAAGATGCTGCATTTCTATATTGTGTACTCATATATCAAGAAGTTATCTTCTGGAACATAACTTTCAGAAATTGGTCAGTCTTTATCATGTACTTGATACCTTTCAAGCTTTGTTGTCTGAAAGTAATATATTTTTTGATGAATTGGAAGAAGTTTTTTCCCTTCCTGAATGGTCTCCAGAGTCATTTGGGGGTGCTGCAAATCTATTACTCAAGAAGAGAACTGAATGCCTGTCTTCTTTAAGAATTCTGAAAGATTCACTTGGCCAGCTCAAAATGCCAAATTTTTTGAGTGAAGAAGCAATAAAAGAGTTCTGTTTCCAGACATCATTATTAATATTTTCTACTGCTTCTAGTTCCTATAAGCTGCATTCTGTTTCCATGGAGCCGCCATTGGACATTTTGGTGATTGATGAAGCTGCGCAGTTAAAAGAATGTGAATCGATCATACCTTTACGACTTCGGGGCATAAACCATGCCATTCTTGTTGGAGATGAATGCCAATTACCAGCAATGGTTGAAAGTAATGTATGTAGATTTTTTTTTTCCAATGCATATATTAAAATCTATTTTACATTTGACATATTTCATTTTCCTTACTTTCACCTCCATCTTTAGAAAATTCCTTAACATAAAATTTGCCACTACCAATTAACACGTGGTTCTTCTTATTTTGAAGGTTTCTAATAAAGCTGGATTTGGGAGAAGCTTGTTTGAGAGACTGAGTTCTTTGAATTACCCAAAGCATCTTCTCAACATACAGTACAGGATGCATCCAGCTATAAGTTTCTTTCCTAATTTATCTTTTTATTTCAACCAAATTAATAATGCCCCAAATGTAAAAAGAAGGAACTATGAAAAAGATTTTCTCCCATGGCCAATGTTTGGTCCCTATTCTTTTATAAATGTTGATGGAAGGGAAGAGTATGATGATGCTGGAAGAAGTCGAAGAAATATGGTTGAAGTGGCTATTGTGATGAAAATAGTGAAAAATTTATTCAAAGGTCTGTTTGCTTATTTCTCACTATTCTTGGATTTAGTCTGTGTTGAGAAATATGAATATGTCAATACTTATTTATTGAGTTTGTTGGTCAGTATTTGATTTCTATATTAATTAGGTGGTTGAGTAGTTGAGTATTGAATGTATTAGATGCTTTCTTTGTGTATTTATATGCAATCTTTATTGTACTATCAATCAAGTATTATTCAATGAAATATATTTTCAACAGTCTGTTATGTTGTTGCTCTTATTTTTTACTGAACTTTCTGCTGTGTTTTGGAAAGAAGATCCCATAACTGTACTAATAATATTTAATTCCAACATTGGTGGACCTTAGATGAAAGTAGCAAGAAACCTGAAATTGGGCTGTTGATAACTTGATATCTAGAAGTTACGGATCTTATATGAATACATCATGGTAACACTGTTTATACAACCTGATATCTCTATCAGGAAGATCTCTGCCTATTTTATTTGAAAGAAGTTTAATATATGGTGTTTCTGAATTTTTATGCAAAGATGTTCATTACACAAGAGCAAAGTGCATACTTGTTGAAAAAAATTAAGATGTTAAATGTTCACGATATATGAAATTATACCAGAAACTACATCGTTGAAAAATACTCCTTTTTTGTATTTTAATGTTAAGCTGATTTTGCCTGCTTCACAGTGTGGCATGGTTCAAAGGAGAACCTCTGCATAGGTGTAGTGTCACCATATTCTGCCCAAGTTGTTGCTCTTCAAGAGAAACTTAGACACATATTTGATGACCATGATGGATTTGAAGTGAACGTGAAGTCAATTGATGGGTTCCAGGGTGGTGAGCAGGATATAATAATATTATCAACTGTAAGAACTAATAGCAATTCATCACTTGAGTTCATTTCCAGACGCCAGAGGTGTAATGTCGCTCTTACGAGGGCTAGGTATTCTTGCTATATAATATTATTTGAAGTTCTCAAATTTTAATGAAGTGTTATACATTGAACTGGTGCTGGTGTATTGATTTTTACCAGGCATGCTTTATGGATTTTGGGTAATGAAAGGGCACTAACAAGTAAAGAAAATGTTTGGAGAGAATTGGTGCTTGATGCTAAGAATCGTCAGTGTTTCTTTAATGCCGATGAAGACAAGGATTTGGCAAAAGCAATCTTAACTGTCAAGAAAGAGCTGGATCAATTTGATGATTTGCTTGATTCAGATAGTGTACTTTTCAAATATTCCAGGTGGAAGGTATATGGACCATGGACCTTGTACATATTGTATTTATTCCTATTCTCATTATCTGCTAGATTTTTTTCCACCTTCCATAAATATCTGAATATCTGCAGGTTCTATTTAGTGATAATTTCCGAAAATCATTTGGGAAGTTGCGATCACAGCGATTAAAGAAGTCAGTTTTGAAACTTCTACTCGATCTTTCTACTGGGTGGAGACCTAAACACAAGAAAGTGGGCTTGCTATGTGGAAATTCATCACAAATATTGAAACAATTTAAGGTTGAAGGTCTTTATGTTGTTTGTTCAACAGACATAGAAAAAGAGTCAAGGTATACTCAAGTCTTGAAGATATGGGATGTACTGTCTCTAGAGGATATACCGAAGCTGGTCAAGCGTCTGGATGCTATATTTAGAAGCTACACTGATGACTTTATTGGCCGCTGTGAAGAGAAATGTTTGGAGGGGTAAGCAAATTCTTTTGCATTCTGTTGACTGTTTCTATCACAGCTTACTGATTCAATGTTTTTTGGCAATTTTCTTGGTGCCCAGAAATAAGGAGGTTCCAATGAGTTGGGAAAACTGTGCAGAAATTATCAAATTTAAGAGTCTTCTTGATAATAATGGAAAAGATGGCGAATTGAGTACTTGTCCTTCGGATGGTAGAAGCTATGTTGAGAATTCAAAGGTTGAGGAGAGTCTTCTGTTGATGAAGTTCTACTCCTTATCATCAGGTGTAGTAAGCCATTTGCTTTCTAATTATGGTATGGAATTGGATCTTCCTTTTGAAGTCACCGATGAAGAACGGGATATAATCCACTTCCCTCATAGTACATTTGTGTTGGGGCGCTCTGGTACTGGAAAAACTACTGTTCTGACCATGAAGTTATTTCGGCAAGAGCGCAAGCACCATACCCTATTTGAAGGAATCTTCAATCAGGGTAATGAGTTGAAGGAGAATACTTTGGAAAGTGCCAGGCCTGTCTTGCATCAGTTATTTGTTACAGTGAGTCCAAAACTGTGTCAAGCCGTTAAACATCATGTTACTCGATTGACAAGGTCAGTGATTGTGATTAGATTTATTTTAGAGCTCTAAAGTTTAATAGTAGACTTCAACAAAAAGAAAATGTTTAATTTTAGTATGCTTCTACATATATTGGAAAATAACATGCCTTTGATTTATGTGTTATTATAAAAATGATTTAATTGTACCTGTCATTTAAAAGATAAAGAAGTCATTACAGACCATGGAGTAATTAATTAACAAAAGGGCCAAATAATTCTTTGAATGTTTTGAGGAGAAGGCATGTGCCTTGAGAAGAAGGTTGGTTCTTATTGTTTTCTTTAAATGAAAAAAAGTGCTAGAAGCATTGTTGTGAAATTTGCCTCTAACAAGTTCTGATCTTCAAGCTCAAGAAGAGTCTTAAAAACATTTTAAACCATAAATGAAAAACCATGAATGGAATATTGGTCTGTCTTCCTATTTGAAAGAACTAGAAAATCGGCCAAGAAAAAAACTGGTCAAAAACTAGTTTCATTAAATTGTTAAAACCAAATGAGAGAAAATAGATCAGATTAAAAGTTGAACCGTTTCAATATTATAAATTTTCTTTTGTTTGTAATTGTGTATCTATATATTGTTTCATGATCTGGATTGATCTTTTACGACATTTTCTAGTTTTTTCTTGTCACTTTCCATCTAAAAATTTAGCTATGCTCATGGTCGATAAATGGACTATTATTTTGAGAAACCATGTATATTGTCATATCTCTATATGACCTGGCTAGAAGAAAGTGTTTAGATAATTCTCTTTAGTATTTCTTAATCGTTCAATTTATTTTCATGTTTCACTTTAAAAAACCAAAAAATGGTGTCAAAATCACACCATTGCAACTACTTCACTTCAGAATGTAGTCTTCTTTAGTGTTTTAGTACCCAGTAACTCATGTACTCATGTACTTCCATCGAGTTTGATTGAGTGTCAATTATTTTATTGATATTTTCCAATTGTCTATTTATATCTAAATTTAGACGTTGTTGTCACTACAGATCCATTTATTATGGTGGCAGTATACCAGCTGAAAGCAGTTTTGCTGAAGAAGATATTGTTGATATGTCATTACAATTCAAAAATCTCCCTGATTCATTTATTAATCTTCCACCAAACTCGTATCCACTTGTGATAACATTTCACAAGTTTCTGATGATGCTTGATGGGACCATTGGTACTTCCTATTTTAAGAGATTTTCTGAATTAAAGAATTTTTCTCATAGTCAGAACCTTAATTCAAGGTCTGTTTCCCTGGAGAGTTTCATAAGGAGGAAGGAAGTTAATTATGACAGGTTTGCTTCATCGTATTGGCCTCACTTTAATTCCCAATTAACAAAGAAGCTTGATTCTTCTCGAGTGTTCACTGAAATTATTTCCCATATAAAAGGTGGTATAGGAGCTTTAGATTCTGAGGATGGCAAGCTAAGCCTTGACGACTATGTTATGTTATCTGAAAACAGAGGGTCAAGTTTATGCCGCCAGAAAAGAGAGTTGATATATGATATTTATCAGAATTATGAAAAAATGAAGATGGAAAATGGTGAATTTGATTTGGCTGATATTGTAATTGACCTCCATAATCGACTGAGAACTGAGAGATATGTGGGTGATGAGATGAGGTTCATATATATTGATGAGGTACAGGATATGACCATGAGTCAAATTTCTTTGTTTAAATACATTTGCCCATATGTAGATGAGGGATTTGTTTTCTCTGGGGACACAGCACAAACAATTGCAAGAGGAATTGATTTCAGATTCCAAGATATTCGAACTCTCTTCTACAAGAAGTTTGTATTAGAACCAGGGAGCAGCATGAATAAAATCAGAAAGGAGAAAGGGAAAATATCACAAATTTTTCATTTGAGTCAGAATTTTCGTACTCATGCTGGAGTTCTGAAATTATCCCAGAGCATCATTGAACTTATTTATCACTTCTTTCCTCATTCCATTGACGTGTTGAAGCCTGAGACTAGTTTAATATATGGGGAACCCCCAGTTGTGCTTGAATCTGGAGAGAGAGAAAATGCAATTGTAAAGATTTTTGGGAATAGTGGGAATATGGGTGGAAAAATAGTTGGATTTGGGGCAGATCAAGTTATTTTGGTACGGGATGATAATGCTCGGAGCAGCATTATAGAACATGTGGGCAAACAGGCTCTTGTATTAACCATTTTGGAGTGCAAGGGCCTTGAGTTTCAGGTTGTCACTTCCAACATATTTTATTGCTTTTATTATTGTTATTTTTATTTATTTTAATGCTAAGTGTTAATTATTGTGTCCTGTGGCTTTCTTAGGATGTGTTGCTGTACAACTTTTTTGGCTCTTCACCCTTGAGAAACCGGTGGAGACTAATATATGGGTATATGGAGAATTTAGGTATGCTGGACTCCCCAACGAAAGTGTCTTATACAAGTTTTAATGATTCTAAACACAATGTTTTGTGTTCGGAACTAAAGCAACTCTATGTGGCTGTGACTCGAACAAGGCAGAGATTGTGGATTTGTGAGAATACAGAAGAGTTCTCTAAACCTATGTTTGACTATTGGAAAAGAAACTGCCTTGTCCAAACTAAAGTACTGGATGATTCACTTGCACAGGCAATGAAAGTTGCAAGCAGTCCAGAAGAATGGAAATCACGTGGCATAGAGGTTCTTTTCATACTTACTCTATAGATAGTAATTTTGTCCACATGACTCTTAGCTTTGCTTCTTAATGGGACCAATTAGAACAGTTAGGTCAATTCTATGTTTTATTGAGCTATCTGTTATGTCCCTCTTGTTTGTGTAGCATTATTTTTTTTCCCCAGACATCCACTTACTTTACTGTCTCTTATCAGCTTTATCATCGCCGTAATTATGGGATGGCAACAATGTGTTTTGAAAGAGCCGGGGACTCTTATTGGGAGAGGAAGTCTAAGGCGTCTGGTCTTAAAGCAACTGCAAGCCAATTGCGTGATTTAAATCCTGAAGATGCTAGTAAGATTTTGAGGGAAGCTGCTGAAATATTTGAAGGAATAGGAATGGCTGAGTCTGCTGCTCAGTGTTTCTCTGATTTGGGGGATCATGAAAGAGCTGGTATGACTATATTTTTGAGAATATATATTTAAAAGTCCGGCTTTCTTTGTATCTATAAGAATAAAATTGACTGACTTTCTTTTTATCTATATGAATCAAAGTGATGCTAGTTGTATATTTATTTGTTAAACTTTCTAAGTTGCCCAGTAAATTTTACTGTTATGTCATTAAAAATGATTTGTCATTTATTATTTTTTTTACTGGATAGCAAATTGTTCTGTGTTAAATTACATTGAAAGTTTAGATAATTATGCACGTAAATTAATAAGATGCTCTGATGTGCTTGTTGCTTATCTTTTGTTTACCTGCTCTTGTTTTTTGTGATGAAGTTCTGCAAAATAAAATGTAATGTTTTAATACATGCCAGTTTAACTTTAAGAATTTCATTAGCAAAAGGTCACTATAGATGATGAATGGCTTCTACCAAGGTTATTATTGATGATGAATGACTTATTTTATACTACCATATAGACAGAGCTTCTGCAATAGCTAATGTGATATTTTATTTAACTGTTTTATTACTATTATTTTATACTACCCTTGCCACATATGTTGATTTCAACTCACTCTTACTCAAGCCCAACAAAATAAATGACAGCCAGCATGGGACAGAAAAATACTACATAGCTTCATTCTTGTAGTGATGTAAGACAAAATCATAGCGACAAACACGGACATCATGAAACGTTAACTTTAGTTCTCTTCCACAATTGTGTCTTTTTTTGTTTGTTGTTTTTAAATATCTATAATATAGAAGATGAAGAATAAAGATACAAAATAGTTTCCCAAAAAGTTATACAAAATGGACAAAATTGAACAGGTGGCTAATTCAGTCAACCTATAGACAACTCTTTATCTTTGACGTGAAAAGCATAATTGGCACCTAAGCTTGCATAAATGTTTTTATTTGGTAGGTAATTTAATGCTTGAGAGCCTTTACTTTACAAATTAACCTTGTTTCTTCTGCCAGGGAGGCTGTACTTGGAAAAATGTGAGGAGCCTGATCTGAAAAGAGCAGGGGATTGCTTTTGCCTAGCAGGACGTTATGAAATTGCTGCAGAAGTGTATGCTAGGGGCAGTTTCTTCTCTGATTGTTTGTCTGCTTGTGCAAAGGGAAGGATGTTTGAAATTGGATTAGGTTTCATTGAGCACTGGAAATACAATAATACTGATAGTGTTGCTACAAGTCCAGAACTTGACGAGATTGAGCAGAAGTTTCTTGAAAGTTGTGCGCACCATTATCTTGTGCATAAAGATACAAGATCCATGATGAATTTCGTTAAAGCTTTTCACTCCATGGATTCAAAGAGGGGCTTCTTGAACTCAAATTGTTTATTTGCTGAGCTACTATCATTAGAAGAGGAATCAGGGAACTTCATGGAGGCTGCTAATATTGCTTCAAAGATGGGTGATATTTTACATGAGGCTGACCTGCTGGAAAAGGCTGGGAAATTTGTGGAATCATCTGAACTTGTGATTTTCTATGTGCTTGCAAACTCCGTTTGGTCTGCAAGAAGCAAGGGGTGGCCTTTAAAAGCATTTGAACAGAAGGCGGATATTTTGGAAAGAGCCTTGTCATCGGCCCAGAAAGTGTCATGCAACTATTATGAGCTTGTTTGTACTGAAGCTGACATATTAAATGAGCAGAGTAACATTTCCCTGATAATGACTCATCTGAGCTCTTCTCATAGATATGAGAGTATTAGAGGTGAGATATTATGTCTGAGGAAACTTTTAGATGCTCATTTTCAGTTGAACTCCTCAAAGTATTCTTGGCAAGATGGATTTATTGTCGATACGATGGAAAAAATGGAAGGAATGGTTTTAAAGAGCGAACTCTCTTTAGAAACTTTGTTTTACTCTTGGAATAGTTGGAAGGACAACATTGTTTGTATTCTAAGGTATCTTTCATCTTATAGAACAGAATCTGTTATTCAGCGTGGAAGTCATGGACAGTTTGCTCTGAATTACTTAGGTGTTCGGAAGCAGGAACAAAATTTGAACTTGCTCCTGCCTGATGCTTTCTGGGTTAGACAAGTGAATGAAAAATTAAATGGGTGTGGAAGGCAAGTATCTATCAGTGATGACATTTTAGTTTCTGCCGCTCAGGGTCATTGGTGTTCAGAACTGCTTTCTGTCGGTATGAATGTCTTGCACAACTTTGAGGCACTCTACAAGTTCTCAGTTAATAAATCTCATTCTATATTTTTTCAAGCCAGATCTCTAATGCTTATCTATGAGGTCTCGAAGTTTCTCCTGGAATGCAGTTTTTTAACCCTCAGTCATAGTAATTTGAAGTCACTGGATAATTTTCTCCAGCTTTCAATTCAAGATGCCTTTGGCTTAGTAGTTCCTGTTGACTGGCAGAAACCACTGACACTGAACATGATTTTCCTGCGGGGAACCAAGTTTTGTCAGGATTTGGCAGAAGGGTTCATATATGAAATTATAAGGAGGAAAGATAGGCTGACATATGGCCAAATTGGAAAGGTGGCAGTTATGCTTCTGGGTATGGGCAGGCCGAAAAAAGAACTTTGTGAGAGAATAGGGAGAAGATTTGATGACAATCCACCCTGGAAATCTTTCATTGGGAGTCTCTGTTTGAATTCAGGACAGGAAGATTGTCATAACAACGAAGCACGTGAAGAGTGGCAGATCTTGTATAACTTTTATGGAGCTCTGCAAGATACTTACAATGCAAACTGGACAAGGGAAGTTGATTATATATCTCCCAGTTGTTTTATGTATCTTATTGAGCGACTTCTGTTATTGGCATGCCGCAGTAAGGGTTTAATTTTTGCCACAAAGTCATCTTTTATTGAATGGCTTATCTATCAGGATGATGATGCTGTTAGAAATTTGAGCTTAATGGCTCAGTTAAATCCAGATTTACGAGGTATTCTTAAGTTCGTTGAATGTGTACTTGCTCAGCTTCTTTATAATCAAAACGATACAATCAATTGGATCAGAAAATCTGGATTGAATGGGAAGGAACATTTTGCGTTACTGGCATTGAGATTGGTTGTTTCGCTTTGTTTGCTTCAGTTAATTTCGGGGAATTGTTCCGAGTTACTTGTTGATTTGTTGGGTAAAAGCCATATTCGGGAACATCTGCCATATGAATTTTATAGTGTTCTGTGCAAAAGAAGGAAGCGGTTGAGTGTTGAAGTGTTTGCAGATGCATTTAAAAAGGTTGACAATCCTCTTGTAATTGCAAAGATTCAGGGCAATTTTCCAAAGCTGGAGTGTCCAGATGCTGTTTTTGTGGATTTTACTGTCAGCCAGAACAGGGAGGATATATTACAAGTGTTGTTTCCAGAAAGAGATGCAAGTATGCAAGTCCAAGGTGGAAATTCAGCAGTTACAGCAGAAGCTTCTTCCAACTCATCAAACTCTGAAACTGACATGCCAACACTTAAAGAACACTTTTTGAGAGCGCTGGACTCTCTTCTGTTGGCAACCAATGAATCAAACGACGTCCAAATGATAAAGGTGAGCCATATTCTTCTGCATTGTGCTTGGGAGTGTTACCTGGCAAAATTATTTGGTCTAAGTTTGGATAGTATGATAACAGCATTACCTGACAATTTAATATATTTGAAAACCTTAATAAATTTATATTATCCGACTTGCATTGGGGTCATATGAGACACTGTTCTTGTTTCCATATAATTTGAAAATATTTCATGGTGATGTGTCCCTTTTAAAGAAACATTTGTTCATTTCAAATGTCTTCTATTTTTTCTTCTTCTAACATTTTCCATTGTCTCGCAGGATTGTGTGGATCGTTGCATTGAACTTCTGATATGTCTAACATCTAGAAATAAGCAGCAAGATCCTACTAATCTGGGAAATAAAGATGAATTGGCCGCACTGCTTATAATGCTTGATGGAATGACACTACTTTCGTGTAAATTGCGTGAGAGGTATGTTATATAAGATATTAGTGACATGCTTCTCTCATGAATTTTCTTTTGTAAGTTTTCTTTCAAAGAGACTTTACATATTTTAGCATAATATTGTTAATGATTGCCTCGTTACTTTTTTTTCCCCCCTTTTTCTTCCACAGTGAATCGATGGAGAACAGAGTGATTCAAGAACTGTTAAGGAGCATACTGTCCAAATTGCCAATAGTAAAGCAGGTGTTGGAAAAGCTTGGAGAATGAGAATGTGATGGGTGAGAGTAAGACATCAGAGTTACAAGGCAGAGAAAGCTGTGAGTCTAAAGGGGAAAATAGTTTGGCTTTCGAGGCAAGAAATGAAAATGTGTCAAAAGCTTGAGGAAATGGGAACTGTAAGCGGAGTAAGCATGCCAAGAAGAAAAGGTCCAAGAACAAGGGACGGAAATGAAGATTTTAATTTTTTTTTTTTTAAATATTCAGACAAGATCCAGTTTCTAGAATGTTTGCCTTTATATTTTGTATTTAGCAGGTTTCTTTGTTTTGTTAAATTTACTTTACAAAACATGTTTTCAAACAAATCATCTTTATTTTGAAAATTGACACGAAAAAACAGTTCAAAACATGGCTTTCACCTATCTAAAACAGTTTATAAACCAATGAGATTTGGCTCACTTGGTCACCTTCCGCTCATGCAATTATAAGTGTTGTTTGAGCCTTAAGGCTTGCCCTGATCAGGCGTCATCTCCTCACCTAAATTTTTCATTACTAAAAACAAAAAAAACAGTTTACAAAACAATTTTTAGATTCCTCTTATAATTTATATTAATTGATAATTGATTTTTATTAATTTTAATTTTTATAATTGAAAACATATATATTTATTTACAATTATAGTCAATATATAAATACATTGTTTTGTTTGTTAATAATTGTAGTGATATAGAATTAAAATATCAAAATAAATATCTTAATTAAAGGTGTACATAATGAGTTAAGTTGACTATGATTATAATATCAAAAAAAAAAAGTTGACTATGATTATATTCTATTATCCTGTGACTCGGATTGGGTATATTGGGCCAAACGGCTTGAAATGTGGTTCCTTCTTTTTTTTCTAGGCAAAACACTCTTTCATGCCCCTAACGTTTGCAGTGATTTTCAGTTATGCCCTTAATGTTTCATTTTGTTCAGACATGCCCTCAAGGTGCAACCAACGTTTCAATTATGCCCTCAATTTTGACTCAATGCACATGTGACAATTTTTTTTGCTTATGTGNAATATTATACTTTTTAAATTTTTTATTATTTATATATATAAATAAATGTATTGTGTAATTTAAAAAATTTGATGTATGGTAATACAGTCTATTTCATCTGGGCTTCTATTATGCTGCCACGTGGACACTCAAAATTTTCCCTGTTCTCCATAGCCACCTAGATTCATTCACCAAAGTTCCACCTCGTCCAATGGCCACGATTTCTTATTACAGGAAGGCTAAAGTATACTTTTGGTCCCATAACTTTAGCAAAGATTTCAATTTGGTCCCATAACTTTTTTTTATTATAATTTTGATCTCATAACTTCTAAAAATATCTCACTATTGGTCCCAAGCTGATTTTCATCTATTTGTTTGCCGTTAAAAATGATCTGATATACTGAGTTGAATGATGATATAACAAATATGAGTGAAGTAGATTTAACGACCGATAATGAATGAAAATTAATTTAGAACCAACTATGAGAAGTTTTCAAAAGTTATGAGATCAAAATTGCAAAAAAAGAATTATGGGATCAAATTGAGAATTTTATCAAAATTAATGGCACCAAAAGTACAGTTTAGCGTTACCGAAACCATAGAGGATTCGCACTCGAATTCTGGAAGCCAATGGAAGAAATGAAATGAAAGGAGGTTAAGTTGTTGTGTTAGTTGATTGCGCCTTCCCAACAGAATGAAGCGAGTGAATTGATATCTCTCTGGTTCTTTCTTCTTCTTTGCGTTGTGCTCATCTTTCTTCCTTCACTAGTTTCTTCTTAACTCTATCTACTACAATTCTAAAATCCTTGCAAATTTTGAAGCAAGCACTCGATTTCCCTTAATTCTCATGTCACTTGCTTCCTTCTCTATCCTCCGTCACCGCATAGCGGCAACCCCTCTCCCAATCTTCACCACCAACCTTCGCTTCCGCCATTTCTTTATTGTACATTCTAGGCGACAAAACCCTAACCATGTCTCCAAGAATCCCCAACAACAACGACAATCCTCTTCACCTAGCAAGAACCTTCTCAAAGCAAAGAGAACTTTCAAAGAGTACTCCTCTCTTGCTCCTGTTCTCTCCCGAGAAGACAACCCTCCTCTCTCCGAATCCCAAGCCATCGGCATTGTTGCTGCTGCTCAAGCCAACTTCATGCGTGTTATTGTCCAATCGCTTCCCTTATCGGAAGCTTCTGGAGATTCCAATCAGCCTTCTACTAAGTCTATCGGAGTTGAGCTACTGTGCGTGGTGAGGGAATTGTTGAAGAAGATCAAGAGGAAGGTCATGGTTGGTGACAAGGTGTTGGTGGGTTCCATTGATTGGGTGGACCGAAGGGGCAAGATTGAGAATGTTTTCCAGAGAAATTCCGAGATTCTTGATCCTCCTGTGGCCAATGTCGACCATTTGCTAGTGTTCTTCTCGCTCGAACAACCCAAGCTGGAGCCCTTTACACTCACCCGTTTTCTCGTTGAGGCCGAATCTACTGGGATACCACTCACACTAGCTTTGAATAAGACTGAGCTTGTCGACAAAGAGGTTAAGTTCCCTTACCAGTTGGACTTTTTTTGTTTGATTATCTAAATAAAAATCTTGTTTAGCTGAGGATTAAAGTGAATTTAATTTCTTTTTTCCCCATGTCTAGGGTCTTAAATATGTGGTAGCCTAAGAATGACATGTCCTTGAACATTTGGCTTAGCTTATCTTCCTACCATATAGTTTAGAAGCAGTGTTAGTTTGTTCCTATACCCTAGTTACTGAATGATGCATTCAATTAGAAAATTGTTTCTTGATCTGTTTTGGAAACAGTGCTTGACTGATCATTTAGCTGTTTCTCAAATTTCTATTCTGTACATTTCAGATTTGCAGTCTGTCTGTGATCAAATTCTAAAGTCAAGTAACTGCTTTGAATTTTGTCTTCAGCTCTTCAATATTTTTTGATTTATAATATGTTTTTAAATGAAATATGTAGACCCTGAGTTCCTGGAAGTCTAGGCTTCGCAGCTGGGGCTATGAGCCAGTTTTTTGCAGTGTTGAATCCGGACATGGAGTTGATCTTATTGCATTCAAATTAAGGGATCAAACAACTGTAATCGTTGGCCCAAGTGGTGTTGGGAAGTCTAGTTTGATCAATGCACTTAGAAGCAACGACAACAACTGTGTTTCTGATAGTACAGAAGTGGATAATTGGTTTGAACCTGTATGATTTATCATTTTAGTCCTTGCTTTTTCCTTAAAGTATTTCTGCTATGTATAAACATGGTTTGTTATTTTGATTACTTTTGTATATGTACTGTTCTCAGATTTTAGGGAGCAAGTGGTTTGAAAACCAGCTAGTTGGGGAGGTTTCAGCAAGAAGTGGCCGCGGAAAGCATACCACTCGCCATGTCAGTCTGCTTCCATTATCTGGAGGGGGATATCTTGCTGATACTCCTGGATTTAACCAGCCTAGCTTGTTGAAAGTGACAAAGCAGTCTCTTGCACAAACTTTTCCAGAGGCCAGTGCTAGTTATATATATTTGACCCACTCCAGTATTAACTGAGTTTCTTTGTCTTAATTGGTGATATCTTCTTTCTCTCCATTTCAGATTCAAAAAATGCTTAGTGCCAATGAGCATGCAACATGTTCATTCAACAATTGCTTACATCTTGGTGAACCTGGATGCATTGTGAAGGGGGACTGGGAGAGATATCCTTTCTATTTTCAACTTCTTGATGAAATTAGAATTAGAGAGGAGTTCCAGTTAAGGACATTTGGAACAAAAAGAGAAGGGGACATAAGGTATGGTAAATGACATATTGTTGTGGTCGAAATTACTCATTCTTGGTGAATTTAAATGATTTTCTTTTGTTTGGTAGAATGACTAATTTCCTGGTTTTTTAGATACTTTATTGTATTTTATGAGTACAAATTTAACTCTATATATGTTGTATTATTATGGTATATAAAGGGTATGTTTGGATCGATGACTATGGAGGGGATTAAGATATTTTCCTCTTATATAGGAAGTTGAAAATTAGAGGAGAAGATTACAAGAGATTAAATTCTTAATTCTCCATTCTCTTCACCCTTTCATTATTTCCAAATACTTCAAATTGGAGTATTTTGGAAGAGTTATTGTTAACCAAAGAAGGAGAGGTAGTATAGATACTTAACCTTCTCTTCCCTTTCCCTCCATGATTTGGCAATTAGGAGGGAAGGGATGGGGGGATATTGAAGGGAAGTGAAAGTTAACTTTCTACATGTCCTTCCTTTGTTTAGATGTTAGTGGCTCCTTCATGGGCTATGTTGATTTTGAATGGAAAGGAGAGCGAAGGATCCAATTTTCAACTTCCCAAATAAGGGAAATATATCATAAATCTCTCCCCTCCCCTCCTCTTCCCTTCCTCTCTATAATCTCCAATTCAAACATACCTTAAAACATTAGGTCATAATAGCTTATATGTATGTGGCCTTGAGTGTCCTAGATCTGTGGGGAAAGGAAAAATCACTCCGAAGATCCCCTGGAACAAGTTACTTTACTTACAAGAGATTACAGTCTGCTCTATTCCAGTATTTCCATTTCCAGGTAAGGAATGAATTAACTACTTCACCATTGACTTCCTTTGCAGGTACAAGGTAGGAGATATGGGTGTTCAGAAAGCAGAACCACGGCTCGAACTTAAGAAGCATCGAAGGCAATCTAGGAAGAAGATTAACCAGTCAATTTTAGATGAGTTGGAAAAAGAACTAGAAGATGAGGAAAATTTGTTTGATGAAGAGAATGATCCCGTTTTAAAGGCTCTAAAAGATGAAAGCTCGTAGAAAATGAAGTATATCCAAAGTTGACATTGTAAATAGTTGTATTACTGCACAAGGGCTTTTACCCTTGGTAGAGTTTACCAGCTCATGAGTGGTGTTTTGCTTGATGTGGAAGGCAAGTATCTATCATTGATCATACCCCTTTGACCAACACTTCAAATCTTGCAAATCCGTGCAGCTGCAGTGTTCCACAGTAAGAAAAAATTGCATTAGTAATATAAATATAGTAGAATGAGCTTGAAAATTAATAACAGTAATGAAATAAAAAAGGATTTGTTTTTTTAAAAAATTATATTGCCCACAGTCTTGGGTTGATACAGCTCATTGATAAATGGGCTGGCTTAACCCAACTCGCCAAATGACTTGGCTCGGCATGATTAACAGACATAAAGCAGTTCTGAACACCAACAATGCCATAATATCATTGAAGATTCAGTTTGTGTTTTATTTTGTTTAGAAAGAATACTATAATAAAAATGGTTTACTTACCTAAAGCAAGGGAAGGATTCAAGATAATAAAAATAGTTTGTTCAAAATCCTTCCTTTTTGTTTTATAAGGGTAAAAACAAGAAGGAAGGATTCTGTAAGAATTATTTTCTGGAAAAAAATTTGCACTATACCCTTAAAAAAGAGAAAGAAAAATGGAGTTAACAAATCAATTAAAAATGTATCATCACTTTTCAGTTTGTGAATAAGTAAAAAAATTCTTGTCTTTTATATAAACTTATTAGAATGCTTATTAGAAAGGACAAATAGAAAAAGGTTAAGCGGCTAATCGTTTATCCTTAAGTGGAGGACTCACGTTGGAGGGATTAGTTACGGTTTTTGAAGGTGAATACCTTTGGTTTATAAAAAAATAGAAAAAGGTTAAAAATTAGGGTAAATTACAAATTAAGTACATGTGATTAGGCTGAATCTCACATCACTGCCGTGTGGTTTTAAAAATTGCACTTTAGGTACCTGAGATGTGCGCCGTTTAGCAATTAGGGTACCTGTGTTTTTGTTCCGTTAATTTGAAGGGAAAATGCTGAATTGCTGATGTGGCACAATCTTGGCATCGATTTCCAATGTATCTTAACCGTCGATTTCGATTGCATCTTAACCGTTGGTTTCTCTTGCATCTTAGTCGTTGGTTTCCACTCCAAGGTTAAAATCTCATTTTTGGTTCTCAAACTATGGGGTAAGTTTCATTTTGGTCATAAAAGCTATTTTTTGTTTCATTTTTGTCCTTAAACTTTCACATTTTTTTTTTCCATTTTGATCTCCAAAATGTGATTTTATCGGAATTTTCACCATTATTCTTAGTCATAAATTAGAGATAAAAATTAACCACAAATTTATCTCCAATTTGTAATTAAGAATGAAAATTTCTCTTCCCCTTTTTTTTAACTCACTTATTATTACGTATTTGAGTAGGGGTGAACAAAAACATAAAAAATACATAAAATAAATAAATGGGTTAAATAAAAAATATGACTATTTTTTAAAAAAATGAAGTAACCAAGTTTGGCTCTGCCAGGACCGATGGCCCGCCCTTAGTCTAACCGGGTCGGGTCTCAAGTCCAGCCCATGATTACTCCTATATTTGAGAGAGAAATGATTCATCTCAATTATTTAGGTTCCAAATAGCAGCGTAAACCATATGAAATAACATTTTTGGGACGAAAAACGAAACAAATATGAAAGTTTGAGGAGCAAAATGAAATAAAAAAATAGTTTTAGGACCAAAGTAAAACTTATCCCATAGTTTGTGGACCAAAATTTGACTTTTGACTGACTCACGTAAAGGAAAATGTCGTACTGCTGCCGCATCTTCGTCATTCGCTTGGGTCATGATTGGGATGAAACCTGTATGCAGGTATCTCTCCATCCATCTCTAATTCTTAGGGATATTTTGTTTTTCTTTAATAAACGACAATTCATATCTTTTTTTCTTTTCCTAGTCCGGATGACATTGGATGATTCATGGAAATAATCAAGTTTGATATTTGTTTGGCAAAATCGTATTTCCTCCTTCAATCACTTTTTGATGGATTGAATAAGGTCATTTCTGTTCCAATACTTACAGTGATTTAATTTATAAGGGGACTTGTTATGTTATATGTCGTTCATCTCTGTTTTCTCTATCTTTTGAAGGATGACAATTCACGAAGGAAGCTATATAATCTGAAATAAGGTAGACACAAGCCTACCCTTGGATCATATCTGTTATATTTGGTTCTTGTATTCATTGCTCTGCATTTTTATTTCTCAGAATTTGTGGCATTGCTGCCTTGAAAAACCTAGGGCATCCAATAGGATCTCTGAATGCTTCTTTACTATCCTACTAATTACAGCTACTTCTAATTCATTCGCCTTTTCCCTCTCATTTTATTCATAGACCATGAGGGGGTCAGGGACATTTTACTTAGGTCCGTTTTCTAATGACTTCCTTTTTTTTTTTTATTCTTGTACATGTTTCATGATCCGAGGTTTTAAAGTAACTACTTTTGGCTTTTTGTTTTTATTGCATCATAGGAATTCTAGCTTGGTATTTATTGATTTAAGGCAAAGTTAAATTTCTTTATCCCTCTAATTGTAGTTTTTATTTGATACGGTACTTCAAAAGGAAGCAATGTTGTCCTAGTTTCTTTTTTAAAAAAAATGATTCAAATTTCTCCTTTTAACAACTTCATCCAAAAATTTAACTCCATGGTTAACAATATGATAACTTGGTCACTTAATCTTAGTATGAGTTGAACAGTGTCAATTAAATAAAGTGACATCTAAGTCATCAAATTAAGTTGGGTCTTATATTTTATAGGTCAAAGTCCTATTTTGGTCCCCTCCGTGTTTCAAATTGGTCCCCCAGTTATTTTTCGTTCCATATTGGTCCCCCAGTTATACAAAACTTGATAAAGTTGGTCCCTCTAACAGTTTTCATCCATTTTTTCGTTAAAAAAAAAGACAAAATTGATTTTCAACTCCTAAAAGTTTAATTTTTTTGCATCAAGGACTTTTTTCTCTATAATAGAACCAAAATGTAAGAAAGAAAAAATAATTTGGGGTTAATATTTTGTGAGAGAGAGAGAGAGAGATTTTGTGTGAAAATCTAATCTAATCAATATTTTTTCCCTGATTGATATACCGATTGTTATCTAATCAATAATCATCCATTTTGTGTTGATATCAGATGGATGAGGTGCTAGCTTCAGTTGCTGAGACGATTAAAAATTTTGCAGTAATTTACGTGGTGGACATCACAGAGGTTCCTGATTTCAACACAATGTACGAGCTGTATCATCCATGCACTGTGATGTTCTTCTTTAGGAACAAACATATCATGATAGACCTTGGTACTGGAAACAACAATAAGATTAATTGGGCTGGATAAGATTGATTCTGCTGGATAAAATGTTGTTATTAGAAGAGCTCATGATGTCATCGATTAATAACATTTTAATCATATTGTCACAAATCAAAACTTGAGGATTGAATTTGAATTTTCTCTGCTCTCAAAATTTTCTTGGCTTTTCACTTCTGTGCTACGCACTTGGAACACTCACATTATAAAGTCTCCTGACTTGAAGAAGACTTTAATCTTTGCCTATATAATAAGTGAGTGATACTTTATGGTCAATAAAAAATTTCAGATAATTCCTATAAAATGTAGGGTAAATTACACATAAGATTTATGTGATTTGAGATATTTCGAGATTGAGTCTATGTGGTTTGAAAATTTGAAATTTAAAGACCAAGATTTGTTCCATTAGTAGAAAATAGCTCTACGTCCAAAATTTAATGAAGATTTGGGCTAAAATATCATTTTAAGACCTTAACTATTAATTTTCTATACATTTGACTCCTTGTTTCAATGAGGGAGCAATTTTTATGCAAAAACAGAAAATTTTCAGGGACCTTGACACTGGTTATTGAAAAAATGGTTGAATATAATTGCAAAAGGATCTCTCGAATTCTGTCAAATCAAAAAAAAAAAAAATA